>JAQFZW010000329.1:0-70864 GCA_034687055.1 Heteromurus nitidus
GTCCTAGAGGGCAAATGTACCCGCGTGCAAATGGACCTCGGAGTGCAAATGTCCCCGCGTGCAGTTGACCTAGATCCCACTAACAATATCTCCTCAATGGATTCACACGTAGGTGTGGAAGAACGAACAGAGATTTGTATGTGCACGAAACCACAAATGTCTACACTTGTCGAAGTCGTAGTCTAACACACAGACCAAGTCACGTTCCTCCTTTTTTACCACCAATTTCTTTCCGTGTTTACTCAGATCAAGTGTGTGCAAAAAGAAATCTTATCTTTGATCATTCTAATAATTGGAATCGGAGTAGGAATTGATTTATGTTATATACAGATTGCAGTCGGAGGTGTACTATTGCCAGCACTTTTGTGGTTCACATGCGAATTGCTTGACTATGTTTGACTTTGAAGAAAGATGTTTTGTTGAAGAAACTTTTTCATTTGAATTGGCTCTATATTTACATCTTCCATCAGCATCCCAATCCTATATGTTACACACGCACGTAACACAAACACAAAACAATGTCAGTCTCCCGATATGCAATCAATTACATCCGACTTCAACTTAACCAAGCCACTTTTACATGCCAGCACCCACCACGACCAACTGATGACTGTGATCTGCGATCTTTCAAAGGATTGGAAACGAAGCTATCATGCACCTGGTTCTATTTAGAACATCCGTTCCTCTACTAGCATCTCATCTCGGATCTTATATGTACTCGACGAAGTTGAAGTGCTATCTGAAGCCGGTATCTGCACATATCCGCTCATTTTTATACATGAAAGCATATCCGTTTTTCATTAGACACGCTGCATACTGGGTCACAGGAAAACCGTGAATGTATGACGAGGCGGGTAAAAATTTTCATCATATGCACACCTAAGGAAAAATGCAAGGCGCATTTAAGCAAGCAATCATCATGCATGCAATGTAGCACAAAAAAATTGAGAGAGAGCATACCTCCGCGCAATATGCAGATGAGAAGAAAGCTTATTTAAAATATCACTTTTTTAAATGGGCGGAAATGTATATATATGTTTTTTCTATGTAACGAAATGAATACCTCGATGATTCTCTGCCAAATTGGGTTCATGCCATTGATCAGCGCACCGGATAAAATTTTTAGTCACCACCGGCGCACTCCACAAGAATACATTAATAGAAGCAAGGCTTCTTTGCACGCTTGCTTTCGCTTCGCACAGGGAACACATTAAAAAGCACTGACATTATTGTATCTTTAAAAAATCGCATACATTACATTACACGCAGTGGAGACGAGAGCTCACTCACTATTATCAGAGGAGGATCAAGTGGAATGGAGGACCCCGTGTGTTGAAGAAAATATTCATACATTCACAAACATTGTGTACTCGATGGATACGATGATAATACTCTTTTTCGAGGAAGTGCACGTACTTTTGTAAGAGGCACAGCAGCGAGCACGAGCACACACACACTAGTATTCACGGACGAAACAAGGCACCCTCAAAGCTCACGACGATAGTGCCTGAGCATCCGATGGGAAAAAGGAGGGGGATGTCGTCGACGACGACAGTGAACACAGCCGTTGCATTTCAAACAGTTATAAATCCTGGGAGAAATAGCATATCGTTCTTTTTCCTCCTTAGAGCTCTATCATCGCGATGATGATGTGCACTGGATCCAGAGATCTGAACATTGCTTCATGTGCGCTAATACTAAACGCATAAAAACTGACTGAATACTCGAATACTATATCAAAAAAATATTCCAGTCCAGCAAGTTATCCAGGGAGTGGAAAGCATATCGCGGTGATATCTATAGTGGGATAGTATAAGAAAAACTTTGGCAATTTTCTTTTCACGGAAGAAGCAGGGAAGCCGTGTGTGCAACTTGAGAAAAAAGTCTTTATCGTGTCTCTCAGCTGGAGACTACAAACTCTGCTCCTGTTCTTCCTGCTCTTAAAACACAGCCGATGCCGCTATATCAAACTTTTTTTTGTGCTGCTACCACCACCCACCACCGAAGTAGGCACTGGATCGAGAAGGATGATATAATAAGTGTCGTTGCTAGCTCATCACATACCAAACCATCACACAATTTCTTCTTTTTCCATTCCTTTCCCCTCGTCAGCAGACACATAAAATAGTCAGTGGTTCTCGTCTTCTTTCAGAGAAAAATGTATTAGTAATGATGGTATGCTTATTTGTGGGGGTTTGTATGCCCCAAGCTAGAATATTTTCATCACGGCCGTACTTAAATCGCGATTGTCTATTTTTTGTGATGAATGTGTGCCGGTAATGTCACACTGAAAAAGAGAACACATACACACACCCTTCGAACTTGAGGTGTTGAAAATCCTCTCCGGCAATGAGCGCAACAATAACAATAATAATTCTTGACGTCCGAAAAGGAGCACACGAGGAGGAAGGAGAAGAGTACACGCATGAATTTTCAATTGGGATAGTTATAACATAACATAACAGAAAACCGCTGCGGCGGCAGTAAAATAAAGGATGAATTTATATGGATCAATATATAGACTCATATAAATAGTGTTGGGAGATGAGAAACAGCCCTAGAGCATATCATCCTTTTCCTTCCCAATTCCACAAAAGTCAGTCAACGTGACCGAGGAATAACAAATAGCCAACTGTAATAAAATCTGTTTTCTCAGAAAACACCGGGCATTTTCTGTTAGAAAAAGAGATTTTTTTTTCTCTCTTTCTTTCTCGCTGTGAAATGTATATTGGAATAATATATGATTTAGTACACAGTCACGCTTTTAAGAAGCAGCAGATTTCTCTGCTCCTCTTCCGACAGATAGTATGGTAGACACACATGTATTGCCTATATACCTATTCACCTTATTGCATACACAAATAAACTTCACGAGAGAGGGAACAAGATGAACGTCAGTTGCTGACAGATAAACACTTAAAGTACACTTTTAACTTGCCCACAGTAAAGTGAATTCATATCACACATGAGAACTGTAAAGTGGCTGAAGAATGTTTTTTCCTTCAAATAAAGAATATAAAAAAACTCCGTGAAAATTGTAAAGCTAACACTGCAAGTCTAAGGAGAAAATTTTTTTTAAAGAGCTTATAATATTCTTGTTATTGTATGAAGTATCGCACATGAATTCGAAGGCAAATTGCGCTGCTCTCGCACTGTCAGCAAAAACTGCATATCACATCACACACGACCACGAGACGATGATGGTGATAAAGCTAATATGATCGGATGTTTATATGTTTTGTTTGAAGAAATATCCATCGTTTTTCGCGAAAGGGCAAGAAAAGGAATGCTCAAATTCCAAAATGTAGAAAACAAGTAGATACTACACATACGTGCACCAATGTATATGTGAGACAGTAATCTTATAAGATTACTTAACAGAGAAAAAACCTGGTCTTCTGGTTAAAGATGTTATGTTTTTTTGCTCTTTTCGAAGTTGATGATACGCTTGCATGCAACCATGTTTTTTTAGCTAAAATGTATATAAACTCACTGTGCTAATCTCCACGTTTTCAAGGCTGTAGGTATATGCTTAGGCTAATCTTTTTTATATCACTTTTTATAAATATAACAATAACAATGCACTTATACTTTCTTCACGAAGAAGAAGAGAAAAACTTCTCAAATGGTACTGGCAAGGCAATATTTGATGATAATGATGATGATGTGATATGCGGTTTGCGCACATTTTGGTGAATACTGCACATTTACCTCACTGCCATTACCCGTACACCAGACGCAATTCTTTCTGCTTCTTCTCTCTGGTGAGAATGAGATTTTTTTTCGAAGGAAAAGGCACAAAAAAACACACACCACACACACAACTGGTGTGGATGGATGGAGTCTGGGATGCTTACTTTTTTTCGCCTGTTTCGTTTTAAGGTTGAACGACTCACTCACTCACGTTTGCTCTGTGTGAAATGAGAAGAGATGAAGAAGGTAGACATTATGTGTGCACACCTAAATAACATAATACTACTTTTATGTGCCTACCAACAGTTACCTTTCCATCTGCTTACCTTTTTACTAACACATTTTTTTTCTTGTTGAACTTATTTTTTTGTATAAAAGGGATTGGGATCTCTGTAAGTCAAGCAAAAGGCATGTGATTATCCCAGTGCGTCGATGAAGGATGGATTTTTAAAGGTGGAATAGAATCGTAAGAGATTTTAATAATAACAATGTATACGATATCATGAAAATGTGTGTATTACACCCATGCCCACAGACTCTGAAAGATATAAGTCTACTCAAACGTACCTACCTACAACACTAACAGTATTTCTCTTCTACCCACCACTTCTTTCCCTTTGCTTTACTCAGCATTTTCTCGTTCCTGTTTTTTGTGTTATCCATTCCCTGAACTGCTCACTGCTGCGTCTGTAGTTGTGTGTGTACCCTGAAAGTGATACGTACATACATATGCATGCGGAGATCTTGTCAGTTGTTTGGTTACGTTACACGGTTCGCCGTGTTCATCCTTGATAAGTGTTGCATGTGAACCGTGGCGAGATTCATGAAGACAGCAAATATACATATTTATATGTGAAGTACATACATATTTATCACTTTTTGGAAGGGGCCATAACAATTTAAACTAAACTAGAGAGAGAGACCTGTAAGTGCACCACCACTCTTACATTACATGGTTCACTCTCAATTCATGTGGTGATGCGACTGGGGTTAAGTTTTTACCAGAGACTAGTCTGGTTACATGTACTTAGCTTCCTCGGCTTGACTTTATGCTGGTTTAGACACGCTACAATTTTAGGGACAAGTACCAAGGGAGATGGAGACGACGGAATGGATAAAAACATGGAAAGGCATGTTTCATGTATGATGAACAACGACCTAGGCCTTCATTAGGTGTTTATGTACCGACAACCAACGTATATTTGTGCAGTGGTTTAATCTCGAGAGAGAGAGGCTGTAGTGGATGAAGAAGGGGTTTTACTAGTTTCGGTTGCGAGAAGGCCTGAAGCCAGAGAAAAAGCGGCATTATATAATACTAATTTACCTTCGGTAGGCTGTATAGGCTTAATAAATATATGAATATACATATGTACTTATATATGCACATATATTCATTTACAGAGTGTAAATAAATTTGTACTCTTACAGGTAGATATATAATAAGCAGGCATGTGTGTTGTAAGATCCCTGGGATCTTTTCTAGGCCCTCCATGCCGTGTACTGCTCTGCTGAGCGTTGTGTTGTGCACTCTACTCACGTTATTAATACTATTTTTTGAGTGCAGAGACGAAAGCATCTCTCCTCGTCTTATGTTCACTTAGCTTGGATCATCTCATCATGGAAGAGAAATGAAACAATGTTGGAAATATTGTAATGTTAAATTCAAAGGAACCATCTGCCCGTACTTCAGTTTCAATAAAGAAGTTTTTAGGACAAGACAGGTTTTGTAGGAAAGAAGACAGTAAAATGAAGAAGCTTCATGGACAAGTGTTACTTTACACTCTTGGTCCAGTAAACTCACGGCTGCTCCAGACAGGCAGACTTTTTTTGTACCTTATTCTCTCTAACCGGATCATAGTAAAAATGAAGCTATCCCATATCATCCTCAGCTACGCGTTATGTGTATGAGAAAGTAACAAAAGCGTTCTTGCACAACTGGATGAACACTTTGAGAAGAAGGAGTGTGGAAAGAGTAAAGGCATTTTCTTGTGTCTTCCTCTCCAATTTTGCTAACTATAACGCACAATAGCTCTTCCTCCTCCTGAAGGCATTGCATTGTCTTGGCCGACACCACAGCGCCATACAAGCCTTGAAACAACTCGCACACAACTGCTCCACTAAACAATAGATAAAGGAGAGAAATGAGCCAAGTAAACTTCTCAGGAGGAATCCTTACTTTTAGTAGTTCCCCTTTTCTTATACAATCACAAACAAGTGAGCTTCATCAACAGAGCATATACACAAAGACAGGTAAAGATACAGAGACTCTTTCTAGTTAAGAAGCCGCAGAAAAGTTGAGTCAACTTTTAAAGAAGGTAACCGCAGTAGCGCACACGACTCACGAGATTCGTGGTGGAGACGCCAGTAAATAAATATGATCATCATAATCATCATTCTCATCCACAATAACATCTCATCCCTCAAAAGTTTCACTCCAGCTGCAGCTCACTGTTCGACGTTTGAGAAAAAGGAAAATTATCCATACGAAAGATGAGGTTGGATCACGTATGTAATGTTTCTTCTTCTTCGTTTATCATCCACACTTCCTTTTACAACTTATTTACTACAAATCACAACCACACATGAACATATTCTTCAACTTCATCATTTACCAAGAATCCGTAGAAAAACTTTGAGCAACAAAATAAATACTATTTGCTCATCATCATGCTCCACGTTCGTGAGCTTGCTCACTGGTTTTCGTTTTTTGGACTGATTGATGCCTCACCACAGCATGTATTCTTTAAAAGGAAGAAAAAACAAAACAAACATCTGAGAAAAGCATAACTCGAACCAAAGCAGTAATTTTTTTTGAAACAACAAATATGCTGAAAGATGGGAATATATATATCCTTACGCATACTGTGCGCACCTGTTCTTTCAAACGACATTATTTAATTATTTATTGTGCTATTTCATAATAAATTTCCCCACCTGAGGCTTTGCCACAGTGCTTTTGTCTAATTGTGATTTGAGGTAAGAAGCCGTTTCACGACCGCTCCAAAGAGAGGCAGACAGACGTGATACCGGCTTTAAGGAGAAAATCTCAGTTGTATCTTTACCGTCAATAATGGACAGGAAAGTCATTTGAAGAAAAAGTTATTACAAAAGAAGAAGAAGAAGCGAGTTATTTCTACTTTTCCAACTCATCCATTTCATAGCAAGCATGCATTTCGAGACGACGAATCTGAATAATATGAAAAAAATAAAGACAGACTTGGACTGTGAGCACTCGTCACACACAGCTTGCTCCATAAGTCAGTCCGTCACACACGCAGTCTTTTTTGAAGTGAAACGAAGCAATAGTTTGGGAGAAAATAAGCACGTATCGGGAAGAGTAAAAAGGATACAAATGTATGCCAGTGAAGCGCCACACAACAATCGTATAGAAAACATATATAGTCTCAATACAAAGACAAAGCTACAAATGAAACATCTCTAGACCACTTTCAAGTTTCAACCGACTACTTCGAAAGACTATCATAATGATTATTATTCCACTCTTTCTTCTCCATATCGCAATATTGCACATGGTATAAGAAAAAGTTGCACTTTTTCAAGTTTATCATGGAGGAGAAGAGGATGGGAGTTAGGCAGGGAACAGAATCAAATAGCCGTAATAACCAATTCCATAAATAGCCTGCGGAGAGAGGAAGTACTGAAGAAGCGGGTGCCTTCGTTTCATCTTTTTTCTGTCGCAATACACTGTGTTTTGCACTTCAATACCGATTTTTTTTGGCTCGTTCGTAGTCTGTTTAGCGCTTGCTTCTCTTCTTCTGACATGAATATAGTCAGTAATAACGCCTTCAGAATCTCACTCAAGGAAATATTCTCTCGCACATGAAGAATCTGCTTGCAGAAGGAGTTAGTACTTTTTTTTGCCCTCCCGCACTCGTGCAATTTTGTTGCGTACGGAATGGAATACGGATGCTATCTGAAAGAGTAAAGTCGGCTTTTGCTTTTTTTCTTCACTTCCTCTAGCAAGACTCTTGAGTTCTGTGTTCCTTCCTCCTATTTCCACATCAAAGAATGGGCAATAAAAGATTTTTCTCGCGAGAGAGACGTAAAGGATAAAAAAATGTGTGTGTGAGATTCGACAAAGTCGAAAAAATTGCATAAAATCCACCCAAAATACAAGAACGAGGAGAATAAAAGATGGGGAAATTTTTGTCACAAGTACACGAGGAGGGGAAGTGGTGTATGGAGATTATAGCACACCACATGAGGATCCACACACATGAAAGACGAAGAAAAAGTTTTATTTTTTCGGATGACACAAGACACATGGGTATGACATCTAAAAGCCACTTGACTCAAGCTTTTCGCAGAGCATAGGTCGTACAATTTCCTCAAAGATGAAAACTTGTGAGATATTTACATTATTGATACAACGTGAAAAGAATCATATTCTGAGGTTACGCAATGGCCAATTCCGGCTAACTAGACCCGAAAATGTAGTTTTCTTCGAGTTGGGAAAAACTTATGAAAAGAGTGAAGAAAAGAGTTTTGATCCTACTCCGGATAAAAGTGAGGGTAGACAGGGTTCTCGAGTTGTGAGGAAGGCAAATAAATTATTTGGGCTCAAGGCCAAATCATCTCTCGCCCTGTCTCTGCATACTTTACAATTCTACATACATTCTTCCCATTTTCTAATCGGTTTCTTCTCAAAATCCCCATATAAGTTGAGAGATGTGAAATCAAATGTGCTTCTAAATGGTCTCTCCGCATCTCTATTAATAATTCGGTATGCTACATTTCCATTTCTCGAAAATCGTTGCCCTCTCATTTCACCAAAAAAATTCTCCCAACTGCCCTCCCACACGAAATACATTATCGTTTCTCATTCACAGCAAATGATCTTTCGCATTTCTCCCTTGTGCACCGCATACCAACCTCCGATTTTATATCCATGCTCCAAAAAACATTTCCGCTGTTTTTCCATCCCAACTAGCCCACGGGCTGAAAAAAAAATCCCTTCAAAAATTGGAGCGTTGCTCCATTCGGTTGGAAGTTGGAAATGAAAGTCTCATAAATTACTGATAAACTGCACTTGATAAATTCTGCAAATAGGGATATAATATGCAAAACATTAAAATAACAAAACTTCACGGCTGTCATAAATAGACCACACACAAACTTATGGTTTAGTTGCTCCCAAATCAAAATGTTTTCTCAAAAAAAGAGAGCGAGAGATATCCCAAAGAATATGGAATGTAACTCTTGGCAAAAAATTTTTCCCCTAAACAAACATTGATCATTTGAAAAATGCAAACCGGATTCTTTCTCGCTTCCACCCTGAGCACGAAGACCATGGTCTGAAAATTGCTTCAGTCTACGCTAAGAAAACTTCCAAAAATGCGAGCCTATATATATTTATCATGTGGTCTAATTTATCACAAAGGCGGTTCCCTCCTCTCTGCTGCTCGAAATAACCAACGAGAATAAGAAAAGGCAGTCCATACTTTCAATATTCAAACTTTATGCATTTAAAACAAGCTCTCATGACATGACTCTCTCTCTCTCTCTTTCTCCTTTAACTTCGATAACAAAACCCAAGCGTGCAAGTAAGTACTTCTCTATTCCATTTCTCCATAATCTCTTCAAAACAGTAAATACATTTATAGTAGGACGTGTACGTGTGTGGAAGGTGTACAAGTTGCTTTCTTGGGCCGAGAAGAATGAGACTGAAAACGATTCACATATTTTACAGCGACAGAAGGAAAGTGAGCTCAGAGAGTGAGAAAAGGAAAAGTAGAAAACGCGAAGTAGTAAGGAAAACGACACGAGCGAAAGGAGAGGAGGACGGAGGAAAGAGCAAAAGGGAAAACGATATAATATGGAATCAAGATCACATCAACATGAGATGGCCGGATAAAAACAGAGAGAGAAACAGGAGAGCCAAAGACGATGTGAACACAGTTGCTGCTCCACCATAACTCCAGTCTAACGAAGTGCATTGCATTCCCACTTCTCTTGTGCAATAAAGCTTATAGCAGTAGTTGCAATATTTGCTTTGGCTTTTGCGCTCCCTTCTCTTACTCTCTCTTGTTAGCTTCGAGTTGAGGTTGAGAAGAAAATGGAAACCTCGACCCATTCATGCACTCGAACTATATACTTTTTTGTATAACACGTTAGTGCATAATATAAATGTAGGCGGAACATTTGTGTAGCAAATATGAAGGGAATGAGAGAAGCTTCCATGCATGTAGGTATACATTCATATTGCACCGTTACCGTTATGTTATATGTATCAATCCCGATATAACGGAGAGTAGAGACAGGAACCACTTTCGCCTTACATGGGAAGCTTGACGAGGGGAAACGGAGGGAAATGGAAGGAAATGTAGAAGGTTGCGTTGAAGAGAGTGAAAGAGTCGCACAACACTCTATGCTTGGAGGAGCAAGGGAATGAGAATTTTTTTTTGTGAATTGAGAACCCATAGTTTCTTGAAATTGTAGTAAAACGCTCGTCACTCGACATTTTCCTTGTATCAAGAAGAAATCTTTTCCGTTTAAGAGAGAGCCGTAGTGTATACTTTGTGCATGTCCCAATGTGTGCATACTTATATTGCCCAACTGTTCGAGAAAACAGAGAGGAAGCATCCGTATGGGACAGGGTGGAAAAAAAGAGTGGAAACGAAATTGGGAAAAGGGCACATGTTTAAGAGAAAATAAGGAGTGTGAGCTCGTAAAAAGTAGAAAACTCACGTTGTGAGCTCCCATCTCAGCTTTTTTCCCCTCAGTTTTCTTCCCATAGCCACTCATGCGAAGCCAATATACATCTTTAAGGATATTTTCGTCGGCAACTGTCTGACGCTCTCTCTAGTCGAATCAAAAACCTCTGAAAAACCAATATAGGCTGGGGAAAAGTAGCCGAAACCGAGGCACAGAGAGAGAACCATTGGTTTCAATGCCAAACACCACACACACCGCCGCTTGTTACATAGATGTGGTAGAAAATGCACACTTCCCACTTTCTCAGCGACATGTATTTCACATTTCACAGAACAAAGGCACATCATACATACACATTGGCTCCGCGTACACTGGAGAAGAGCAAACAAGCCCCAGCAGAACACAATGGGTCCGTACCTATTAACGTAGTTTCCGTTATGGACGTAATGCTTTGTAGTGTAAACGAAAGTAAGGAAAAGTCAGATGGAG
Organism: Heteromurus nitidus; assembly: GCA_034687055.1. NCBI lineage: Eukaryota > Metazoa > Arthropoda > Collembola > Entomobryomorpha > Entomobryidae > Heteromurus > Heteromurus nitidus. The sequence goes on from JAQFZW010000329.1 coordinate 10,858, forward strand.
ATGGTTGTGGGAGCGACCACTGAAATACGTTGAGAAAATGGGCTTCCGTGAGAGCCACTCTCGAATATTATTGCCATACAAAAGTACAGGGGAACATAAAGAAGTTGGAAATGTACATATATAGAGGAGCTAGATATGATATAGTAAAAGTGCAGGAATCGGAATAAGTTGCTATTACAGAGCAACAGCAAGTTGTAGAAGTAATGGAGGGGGAATGAAAATCGATAAAAATTGCTATCAAGGATCAGCAGGGCAGCAATATAAGTTTCCATACACCCTTCCACTCTTTCAACGAGTCTCATTGTCTGCTATCAGCGTATATGCACACATAACATATATACAAAATATTTTCACTATAATAAGGTTCAAAATATATGTACAGCCACATGTTATTAAGGAACATGCTTGTGTACGTCACAAGTTGCTAGTCTAAGGCAAAAAGTGCAGACACGAAGAATTCTCCACTTTTTTACTACTTTTCTATAAAAGGGAATATGAGTCGGAGAGTGAACGTGTCATCGTCATCATAACGCAGGACATAGCGTATATCACCAAAAAGTTTCTCTTTTTTTGAGTTACTTATGACTTCCTCATCCACACGCTCCCAGGTTCCGTCCGTTTTACAAAACTTTTTTCTTAACAAAAGAGCAAATGGCATACGAGTGGATGGGGTTGGAGCAGTTGTGACGATGATTTTTAGTGGAGACGAAGAGTTTACAAGAGGAGTGAATGAATCATACAGACAAGTTGACATAGTGTACGCACACGGAAAAGCACTAGCAGAGCGAAAGAGAAAGAAAGGGTGGTGGTAAAAATATACTTTTTCTACACAAATTACACAGACGTACGCACTACACACTACAAACTTGAGCCAAGGTTGAACATTTCCCCTCTGAATATTAGTGTGCATATTGAATGAGAGTAAAAGTATTATTATTCCTTTAGCTTGTTGGAAATATGAGAGGAAAAGAGAAAAGTTTTCTCTCATTTTTACACGGAAATCATCACGCGCGTCCTGCCTGCTTGAGAACTCGTTGAGCTTGTTGTGTCTCACATTCCCTTGAATTCCTGTGCTGCATAACAGCAGAACATTTAATGATAATGGCGTATCTTTGTTATTGCTGTAGTTTTTTTGTGGGAAGAATAATAAAAACGTGCATGTTGCTTTCCATTGCCATTGGTGGTGGTGATGTGATGATGTTGATGCGTAGGAGAAAGTATATACAGTGGAGAAGAAAAAATCAAGTAGCCCATTGAATTGCATACCACATTTTTGTTAAAACCACCATATTCGAGGTAATAACACAAGGCATAATAATGCAATTCCAGCTCAACTGGCTTACCACACACATTCATCCTCCATTTTTTATGCATTGTGTATGCAGATTCTCGCATCTAGAAACGAGAGTCGGAAGTAGAGAAAAAGTAATTTTTTGGATGTTCCTCGCCAGCCCATTCATTTCTCGCCCCACGATTCATACTGACTATAGCTGAAGTTGTGTTGTGGAAATGGTGTTTTTGATGGAAAACTGACTGTTTTTTGCTTCAGTTTTTCTCTTTCTTCCTGGCCCACACATTATACGTTGCTCTTTTCCTTCAAGGATTTAGGACATGAATAACTTTTTTTTCTCAGCTCGGAAAACTGGCGTCACACTTGTGTCCAGCAGTCAAGTAGAAAAATCTCGAAAAAAGGGGGAAAAGGAGAGCAGTAAAGAAAAATAAAAGTGTGCTACGCGAGCCTTTTCATCCGGAGTGAACTTATGTCTGTCTGATGTGTAAAAACAGGAATTTCTTGTGTTGTATCTTTTTCTTGATGTGATGAAACAGGAGAAAGAAGGAAGTTTCTTTTTTGAATACCAAACTTTTTAGAAACAACGTGAATACGTTAATGCACGTATTATAATGGATTTTCACAAAAGTTTTGTATTCGTCTGAATGGAGTTTAAATACATTTTTGTGATCTTCTTCTATATGCTCATGTTCCTACCGCATGAGCCTCTTTTTTTACTCAAATGGATAAAAAAAGTTACAAACCTACATGTCGCCCTGTCAGCAAATGACACTGACAGTGTGAGAGTTTAAGTCCGCAAGTTGCCACTTACGGCCAATGATACCTCTTCGATATACGTTCGTACACACACTTAACTTGACATGCACATACCATAAATGCACCCACCTAAGCTCGTACATTACTGCAACTTGGTTATAAGATGACATGAGAAGTTTTTTTTCTTCTTTCCATCCTGTTCGCGCACTATACTATCATTTACGTGCGCAGCAACACGCATAAATATTTTGTGAGTAATCCATTAGAACATCCATTCACAAGATAAAAAATTGGATCATCTTCGTCTCTCCCTTCCTTTTTCCCTAAGTCTGAATGAGCCACTATCACTCCACCCTCGCGTTTCCCTATTCTCACTACTCCCTTCACATTACACACATTTTCTGTTCAATCATTTTTTGTTGGCTGATATATGAAGACACATCCGGTAGAGTTTGCTCTTGCTTCGCCCAAAACTCTCTATACCCTTTCATTCTCACAGATTGAGATATACTGGCAGCAATGAATGGCACACACACACAAGTTTATTTACATGTAAAGTTATGAATATTGTTGATGAAAATATGAGATGTTGCTTACGAGATAATACGAATAAACGAATGCGTCTCTCTCTGTTATGAGGTCACCTTTTATGAGGTTTGTTTGCTTTTCCCCTCAACTATAGGTAATCGCTATTTTGTTTCTCGTCATGACATGTGAACCCGAATCATGTGGATACATCGGAAATAAAAAAGAATGTTATCAAACATAGACGTTCATATGCATTGCTGATGCATGGGAATACCTAAGTGGACATATAAAACGCCTGCAATAAACTCCAATAAAAATACTTGCTGTTTTATGACAGAATGTCATATATGTAAATTTGCCTCGAAATAAAACACTCCATTCTGAAATAAGCAATGTTATTGAGCGAGGAAATGAGTTGCAGTTTGTGGATGGCGGTGTGTAGTGTAGTATCTATGCTAATCATATGCATGAGTGAATGAAAGTTTTTTCCCCTGACAGCTTTCATTTCGCTAAACCTTTCATCATACCTCAATATCCGGGGATTAGAGTAGAGCCTGAAAATGAGAGCCCAGAGAGCAAGAACCAGTTCCAAATCTATAATTTATTGTATACCTAGTAAACAGGAAGGTTGAAGCCATTTTAGTATATTTACATTGCGAGGATCATATGTCCTGAAAATAGTGTAAATCACCAGAGAGAGCGAGGTTCTACGCTACCAGAACTGGAAAGCCAGACATCGATCTGTTTATGAAACGAGATGATTATGAGTTTAAAGTGATGAGTGGAAATGGGACCGTGTAAATGTCATCACGTTCAGGAAAGCCTTTTTTACATATATTTCTTCAGCATACACCAGCAAAGGGAAAACCAGTTGAAGTCATGCTTAAACTTTAAACGTAATGTCGACAAAGTTAGGGAGTTGACGGAATAAACGGAGAGAGACCTTTTGTGCGCAGGCAGAAGTAAAAGTGCATGCATGATGCATACATTATTACCACGCTGTGCATCCTGCTGGATTTCACAGAATTTACACATTACGCGTAATATGCTAAGGACACACAATATGAACATGGTTAGGCAAGCATGCAGGCAAATGCAACTTTTGTCTGTATAGCTGGATAATGTCTAGCTCTAGAATGTGTCCCGGCTGACTGAGTGATATTTATAGTAGTTGGAGTTACTATATATCTTCCTCGTGGCATATACGCAAATAGGAATCTTTTTGAAATTGAGCATAGCATATATAAGCATCCTTGGGTTAGTAAACTATACTACTACGTTAAGATACGGAAATGCAGTCAAAGCGGGAGCTTCTTCCTACGTGTCATAACGGAATCCAATTATCTGCCTCACTCTCCGAGTTTTTCAGTGGAGGATGAGGAGGAGGACGGCGACGACGATGATGGTGACTCATCCAATATATATCCTTCTTCTTCTTGCTCAACAACACCGTGCATTACTCCTCTCTTTTCTCTCCTTTCTCTTCGTTGGTGCAGTGTGAACGTTCCTCCATTGCATGGTAATATATCGACCGGTAGGATAAATATGGGAGCAGGAGTAATAACAGTCTCCGGAAAAAGTGTATATATGCAATGCACTGCACCGCACCGATTCCAGGAGGATGAAGTAAAGTGCACAAGAAAAATGAATGGGAAAACTCCCCCTGTCTTTCCTCCTTTTTCCTTGCTTACTTAACTTTACTCCACTCTCTCTCTCTGTTTTGAAGGGAATTGGAATTTGGAATCACAACTTCACCATTACAAAGGTCCACGACCATTCTAAACGTTTGAGTCACACACAAACAACGCAGCCTTATATTTATTCCAATGTCTTCCTTGAAATGCACAGCACATCCACATCCACAGCTTCACAACTGCACTGACGATACTTTACCTTTTATCTACTTCCACACAATGCAATGCTCATGCTCTTGTCTTATTCACAAAATGAGAGAAAGAGAGGAAAGAACGAAAAAAATATGTTTTAAGGAGCTTCCTGGTGCTTTCGACTGGTGCACTTCCAACTACTACCACAATCTCTTATAGTAGCTCAGCTCCTTTACTATGTTTGCATGCTGTACACAAAAAAAACAGGGGAAATAATGGTTATAAAAGCTTTCCCCTCAGAAGAAAAAAAGTGAAATTGCACGGGCACCACCTCGTCTCCTGGTTGTGGAGTCAGATGCACATTTTCCACCTTATCCTCACAAATCTAATCTGATATGTATAATGGATGTATGTGAGTGTTCGTGTGCATGTATGTATATAGTGGCAGCGTAATACTTATAGTCCGGCAATATTCGTTAACAATTTACAACGAAATTGTACTGCCTTGCAGTTGACCTTGCCTTGGGGAGGGAGCACAGGTTGTGTTTGTACTTTCTTTCGTATCTTACATTCACTTACACTTGTCTATAAAACCTGAGGATTTCTCTCGGAAATGGAGTGAGTGCACTCTCACAGAATGCTCCCTCCTCCTTGGTTTCGTTGAAAGTTATGACTTCATCAGCTCAAAATTTTAAGTATAGAAGCAGAATCTTTAGTATCACAGTTTCTCATTGTCACAGACTTTTGGTTGTCCGAAAATACTACGCTCCCGTATACGAATTGTATGAGTTCAATGTTCAATATTTATATTTAATTCTAAATTCTAACTTTTTAACAAGTTAGATTCAAAGTTCCGAGCGAAACATGTACAAGATATGTTGCAATTGCTACCATTGTATAACCTAAAACGATTCTGGAATGATATCGCTGGGTCAAGCCCGAAAACACTACAACCTTCAACGCATGTCCTTTGACCGTGATTGAAAGGGAACTGTTACTGGAATAATTTTTAGAAAGCAACTTGTCTTGACCATTCCTTAACATCCTCATCCTCAGCTTGCCAGATGTTACAAACATGCTTCTCATGCGTGCTCCCTGTGTCTTGATGATTACACAAGCCCTTTTACTCCTTACAGGAAGACATTTCACATATACATGAAATCCAAGCTGCAGGGAAGGGATGCAGTAAGTAGTAAGGATGTTAGCTAAGATGTTGCTTTCAAGCACATGTCCATACGTCAAAAAGAAGGGTCTCCGACTGAACAACAACCATAGGTTCAAGGAAAGTGCGTAAAATAAGTACAACATGATCCCATATTCCTTCCTTCTGCTGATGACATGTGCCATGTGGCGAGGCCTTCATTTCCAATAGTCCAATAGTCAAGCGAAGCGTACGGTTGTTGTTCCATGCTTTAAAATGCTGAATCACGGTCACGATGAACATCTGACTAAAAGATACATGCGTGTCAAAGTGTCGATACACATTGCAAGAGCCTTCTAGCAGATGTTCCTCTCCTTCGAGTTCGAGTGTGTAATTTATATGAAATTAATTCACACAGGCAAAAGACAATATATAGTCAATTGTTTTCGTTATACAAAAATACATTATGTAGTTAAATATCCATGCGCCATACGAAAACACGGAGAAAAAATAATAGGAATTTTTATTTCGGTAATGCGAAACCGGTGGTAATAACTATCACGCAGGAACTAAATGAATTTTGTTCGTCGAAAAACTTTTTTTATCCACTTCCTGGTTCTTAAACAATAAGTTTCGCATAATTCATTCCAAAGAATATCTTCTGGAGTCACATAAAACTTATCGCGGAAAAAATGCTGCACGCCAGGAAAAATGGTGGTTTTATTGGAAGTTCATTGCGGAAATGACTCTTTCCGTTTATTAAAGAGTATCTCCCATTTTATTAATGGCTTAGCTCATTAAGTAAAAGGGAACTTGAAAATCGGTGCTTTTATTTCTGCACTCAAGATCAGAGATACTTGTTACAGGGAATCCCTGCTGCCTTATTGCTATAAGCAATTCATTAAGAATAAGAAGCGGAGGCGAAGCCAAGTCATTGTAAATTCAATCTTTTTACAGTAAAAGAAAAGACGGTAATGGCCGCGTAGGACGATGTTATTATTCTTTGAAAGCGTATACCATAGTGGCTCAATGGACATTTTTCTTTTGAACTTATACAAAAGAAAAGTATTTATATACGACATAAGTTTAATTTGCAGAGTAGATCTACGCTATTCATTCCCATTCCTTGCGATTTTAGGAGGAGAGTGAAATCCAAGCCGTTTTAACTCTCGATCCATGCGAAGATCAGACGGCTTTGCTGCCTTTGAACTTGTTCTCTATAGCTGCAGACTTGAGCTCAAAGCCAGAGTATTGTAAATTGTAACATTAACCATGGAACACGGTTCAAGTTCATGCTCAACTATCCCCGCTCTTCGAACGTCTCTGCCTTTTAATTCCGTCGCCATAAAATTAATGTCTTAGCAGAAACAAAACTCTGGTAAGTTGTAATGTGTCTCTTCAATGTCGGAATCGTAGTTCTTTCCACTACTGAATCAGAAGATTGAGCACATTATTATTTGCCGTAGGAAAAGCAGAAATTTATACTCCTCCACACTTTCTTAATTTGTGTCATTTATAGAAGGCTATGGATATTTAGATATATGTGGGTTCCCATGTACTGGAGTTAATTGACGAGAAGTGAGTAACAAAAGAGAAATTCTAATTCTCTGCTTAATGGTCTCAAACTGTTCAGTACTAAACTAATGGCAATACACTATTTCATGCAGTCAGAGGACTGGCTACATGCATCGTAACAAATGGGCAAAACCCACACTTCCTCTCTTATAAAAAACTTATTGGCTAAATGACATGATGAGCCAATGAAACCCATACTGCATTATTGGCAGATGAAGCAGCAAAGTGGAGAGAGAGAGAGAAAAAAAAAGTGTCGTCTACTACGCGATAAAAACTGTTAAATGTTTAATGGGGAAGCAAACAGTAGTCGGAATCGCATTATGAGCCCGAACCGTAGGAAAACTTTGGGAACTCTGTGTGCTGGAAATTCTTGGCACTGTTCGTTATCATGTTCTGAGAATTCCTACGGAAAAAAGGAATATAGGAATTCGAGAAAGTATTCTCACTCTCACATTCAGATTCGCTTATACTTTTAACTGACGTTCCTTTAAGTAGACACGACCTGCAACAGAGAACCAACGACAACAACAACAGAACAACAGAAATTCTGCTAAAACTTATTGGTTCCTAGCGAGCTTACGAGTTAGCAGAAGTTCAAGAGAGAGAGAAAAAAACTTTGTCAAAAATTGAGTAGAGATCATTTAGACGAGTTCCGTGAATGCAAAAAATACATAATATCGTCGTGTGACACCATTTGCACACCAATTTATGACAATCAAGCCCCATTCATCTTCCTTTTTCCATTTTGGCTTCGCTTCGCACTCGGAATACATCTTTTGCCTAAATGCATTACTCTGAGGAGCATTTTTGTGAGTTGTAAGCTTAGCTAAAGCCGAAGATCTTCTGAACATACATTTACACCGCATATATACTTTTACATATTTAAGCACTTTACTTCTGAGAGGCGAAGTTTTGTGACCTGCCCACTCACCAAATAATCAACAAAATGAGAAGACGACTCATATCTCTCTCCCTCTCCTTCCTTCCTCTCCTCATTCTCAAGGCAGACACACGACACACGATTCACACGAAGTCAAAGTTCTTCCTTTTAATACATATTACATCAGAGATAATCTTTTTTTTTCGTTGTGAGGAAAAACCCATTAATTCTGTCCCTCTACCCATCCCCTTTATTTAAAAAGGTAATAAAGATGACGGTAACGGACGTTGATTGCCTGCATTACGCATATATTCCAAAATGTGTGAATGTAATGCTAATTACGTTTCCACATTCGACGATGAGAGAATCCTTACGAGAAGAAATTATTACTTTCAAAATTTTCACCGTATACAAAAAAATGTTGTGAAATCTGTTGGGCTGGCTTCGCCCCAAAAATATTTTCAAGGGCTTTATGCATACTGAACAAGTGAACACACGCCGCACTCTTTCTCACCACACACATTTTTCTCTTTTGCATTGTCAAACCATCGGATGCATTCCATCGGGTTATTAAAAAGCCACTCGAGGAAGGATTGGCTTCGTCTATACTGTGCTGCGCACATGAACGTAACATGCTGCTTCATGCGTAATTAAACTTACATATTTTCATTTGCCGATTGCATAATTTTTGAACATAAATTTTTTTCCTACATTCTCTTTATATCTGCCGGTTAAACAACCCGAAAAACGGATAGACGGACGACGAGAAACCGACCACACGCCCAAAACATTTTCACATGAACAAGTGCAAAAAATCACGACGCTACACTTTAGGTTCTCAAACTGACATGCACAAAAATGCCGAAAAATATCGGAAATTACCTCATTTTCTTCCAATAAAAAGTTATCATTCAGGTGCGCGTAGATGGAATCATTTCATGTCTTGATAAAAGATAGGAGTAATCTGTATAATAGTTATGAGTGGTCCTGAATTTATGGTTTGATTGATGCTTTGTTAAAAGTTCAGAGTGTTGTTGCATTGATAGGATGATTGAAGCCGGGTAAATGGTATGATTGATTCGATTATTGAAAGATCTAATTTGAAGCCTGCATAATTTGAATGTATCTCACTGATATCTGAGATGATTGCTAAGATTCATACGATTCATTACTTACTTTTTTCTGACTGTTTGTAGGACAGATTTTTTCCCCTTCTTCTTCTCCGTATCACTGCTTATCAAACACTTAACTAGAAAACGGGAAGTTTCTCTTATAGGAGAACATGACCCGTGCGAAATGTAACGTTTATGTCTTCTGTCTTGATAAATATTTCTCGTTTGTTTGTTTTGCAATTTATTATTGCCAACCGAGCTAGTCGTGAAAAATCGATTCTCACGCGTTGCAGACAGAACAGGCTCATCTAACTTAAGGAGGTGTGGATAACTGCTTTCGTGAAATGGAAAGTTGGGAAAGAAGTGTGCGGAACACAGAAACACCTCGGTATGAGTTTCCTTCAATTTTCCCTTGGATACACACCCAACATGTGAAATGTTTGAAAATAAAAATACCTTAGGTTGCTTGAGTACAAATTGACCGTCGAAATACCTTCCACTCGTCAAATTGTCACACATCGCTCCATTTTTCCAATGTCTGGAAGTCTATTCGAGGGAACACTATTCAACTTAACTACTTTTGGACTAACGCGATTCATATTAAACTAAACAGCATTCGATAGACCGATTTCGTTCTTATTGAAACTCATCAGTCCCCACTGCCCTATCGCACACTGCTGTGTGAACGGTGTGGTCCGGTGTGAAGCAGCGCTAGAATTTCCGAAAACATGTTTAGCGCTATCTCATCTGGCATCCCGGGAGGATCGTTGGTAAAAGCTGGGGAACGAAGAGGAGCAGGTACCGTAGGTGCTGTAACAAACTTTGGATTATTTGTATATGGACCCACAATACAAAATTTCAACAGTGCAATAGGGCACCAATCTTTCCAACGGCCAACAGGGCAAAATGAAGATATGCCAAAGATAGCCCTCCATGATACAGATCCAGGGAGCCGAAAACGGTTAGTTTGGGCATATTTTTATGTGGCTTTATTTAACATTTCACTTCAAAACTCATGCTAATCATGCTTTTATGACGCAATAATGCAAGTAATCGAAAATTCATAAACCTATAAATTACATAGACCGCGAGAAAGTTCTGAAGGCATGCAATCGGACCAAACGCCGTCCAAGATCAGAAAAGTTTACAACTTTTTTACAGTAAGTTATATCTATGCTTATTTCCCTGTCGAAATTCTTAACTCTTTCTGCACAAAAGTCGTTTGTGAAGTGAACATAGCTTAATTTTGCATTTTAGAGTCATGTTAGTTCCTGGTTTTCATACGGCTCGCAGGAAAGCCAGTCGAAGAAAAATGAAGCTTCTTCCGAGAATGATAAGAACCCAGAAAGCACTCAGCCAAAGTGTTGGCATGAACTGGACGAAGAGGATCGAGATCCCCTCTTCTAGCCATCATAATCTTGCTGCCACGAAGTGAAGGATGCCAAAAATGAAAATGTTAATTTTACTCTACGGGTAACCGGATTCGCTATTTGTCCAGCTTCATCACACCCCTTAAAATAATTTACTGTAATCACAAAAAACACACACATATATATAAATAGATGACTAATCGATACCTTACAAGTCAATGAAGCCTTTAAACTCACTTGATCACTGACTATTCCACTGACACAAAAAAATATCACCCGAGATGCTCCAGTGAACAGTAGAAATATTGGCTTACAATGAAGCAAGAGAACAATCTTTCCTGGTAAAAAATTGTAGCAAAAATAAAACTTTTTTGGGAAAAATAAATGTTCAACTATTCGAAAAGAGAAAGACTAACATTCATTTTGTTTGAGTACATATGCCTTCCACTTTTGTGTGACTAGTTCAATAATAGTTGTTAAGTAAGCCTCCTCTCTCTCTTTCTCCTACTGCCAGTTTTTGTAGTTCACTGGCACGGCATGGCATGTCAAAATAAATTTACGCAACTGTTGGAGAAATGCAGTGGTCTGTGTAGTCGTCGCATTATTTGTGATGTCGAAAAGTATTTTGTGTTCTATGTTCCATGGCTTGCCTTTTTTTCCTCCATCTCCCGATGAATGCATTGTTTGGGTGAACAAGACACGCAGATTGTACACAATGCATGTAACATGTGTGCATGTGTGTGGTAATGTCAAAGTTGCTGAGAGAGAATGTAGGAAAAGTAAACTTAACTAGTAGCTCACCAACTTTTCATCCATTCTTCAAGTCATCCTTCCAAAGTACTACGTAATCGTCTCCTCTCCACTATTTTACCACATGACATGACATGCTTCCTATACTACATACATGTTGCCCTCACACAAGTAAGTAGAAGCTTTAATCGGCCACGATAATCGTATTATAAACCAAGGAATGATTCCAGGAGAAGTGGTTCCAGAAAACTGGAAAGGAGAATTTTGTCGTTTCTCTCTTGGACTTGGACATGTATTTTATCAACATCAGAGAGTGTGTGTATAGTACTCTGGTCTTGTGAAATCAGTGGAGAAGAAGTCTTACAATGAGAGGACGAGGACGATGACATTAGTGACTAGTGAGTCGATGTCAACAGCCACACTCCGCTACCGACTATTTAGCCAGTCAAGAAGAAAACTGTAGTAACTCTTTGTGCTCTAGCAAGGAACGCGTGCCTGCAAACTTCAAATATGCTACATATCACATTCACATCCCTCTTCATTTCCTCTCTCGAAACTAATAACTTGATGGAAAACAACAACAAAGTCCGGGAGTGTTTTGTAGCAAAAGTTTCAAGAGAGAGAGAGAGAGAGAGAGAGAGAGAGAGAGGAATAATGTAATCGCAGTCATCTCAAAAGGTTGACATAAAAGGTCGTATATTTCCTCTCTTTCTCCCTCTCTCACTCCACCAGCGTAATAAGAAATCTGACAGAATGAAAACCAAAAGTGATATTGCTCGAGTTCACCCACCAAAGTTGGTGTGACAGGGCGGTAGTAGCATGGATGGTATCCTGAACGAAGCAATATTGTAATATTAATATTCTTCACAGCATCAACAATAATAATATCAGTGCTTATTGGCTCTCCGTATAGTCAGACAGAGTTCCACTTTTCTCCTCTCTTTGGAACACTAACTTTTTTTCTGTAACATATTAAATTCATGAGGCTCCACAAGAGGATCCACTCCATATGCTTTTATATATCGCTGCTGGTGGAGGGATTATTATTATTCTATTTATCCCGTATACATGTCTAAACCGATAATAGAATTTTACATGCTTTACCCAGTGGGAGTAGGAGAACGATGCGAGCGAGTTTCCTTCTGTGTTGTGTAATGCAGTCATTCATTCACTCTTTTCATTCGCCCTTTTTGAAATGTAAGAGACCGTTTCATAATGGTAACAAAACTATCTTCACTATCTCCTTCTTCTTCAGGGTGGTTCTCAACTGAATGAATAAATCATCACATCGTCCTTCTTAGTTACTGAAGTCTACATCAAGACTCGGATCCATACTTAGAGGGTTTAACAATTTCTTTCACTCACCAACAACACACCATAATACCACTACCAACACAACGTCATCATCAACTTGAGTTGTCTGCTCGAAAAGTTGAGTTAAAGGGAAAAACTCGTGAAATATCTCAACTCACACACTATAAACAGCTACACATGCCAACATACCCAATATAAAGGCATATAGCACCTCAATTCCTGCTTTCCTTCAAACTTTGTGCTACATCTTATAGGTCATTTCGCTTTTTAGTAGCTCCCTTTTGAAAATACTTGAGAAGCTCTTGTAGCTCTCTCTCTCTATTCGCCTTTTGCTCTAGCAAAATAATTTGTTTGTTGCTCTTAAAAAAGTAGACTGGAACACGTTAGCTGATCTGAAGGATATTTGGGCCAGAAGAGACGCACGTCATTAAATGCCAAGAAGATGCACTCGTCCCAAGCATCAGTCATGTCATGAGCCTCAAGGATAAAAAGGGGGCATTACAAGCCTCTTACGACATCACATTCTGCGAGTAACTACTTTTTCACTGCTACAAGAAGAGAGAGAGAAACCCGTGCCATGCCTGCCTTATATATATTTACTTTGTTATATACACTTACAAACACAACACAAGATGTTTTCTGCAATTTCCGCATGGGATTTCTGAAAACGAAGACGGCTTTTGTTTCACTTCTTTCTTCTTTGCACGCATCGCTCCCACACACAAACCGTAAACGAAGCATTCTAATTCCAGTCGTTTGCCTTGAGACACCATTAAGCACGGCCCACAAGAAGCTTTTCTTTTTTTCTCAGTGAGTTTTCTTTCCCATTACACTGTGTGTGTGATAGCAATGTGCTGAATGAACGCTCTCAATTATGTATGAACTTCTTCCAGAAAGTAGATACGCATTATCCTGCCTGCCAGCCAAGCCTGCCACAACACCACCAAATCGAAATGAAAGTTTTATAAGGAAATTCCTACGGCTGTAATCAATCTTTGATCAGAATAGGAAACTCCAAATTCCAAAATCCCCCGGACTTGATTGAATGAATGAATGGATTTCACTCTCTGACATGGCATGTCTTTGAGAGAGGTCTAAACTAGATTAAAAAAAAGTTCGAGATGCGTTGCATACCACAACTAAGCCCATAATCGACTTGGCATTCTGTACATATAAAAATATATGCGTATCATGATGGTATTTTATATTTGTCGAAATTATTTGATAATGTGCACACAAAAATGCATCTTCGTGTAATATGTCACATGTAGATTGTGTAGACGAGTACTGACAAACTAATGTTGAAGAAATAAAGTTTCTTCCAGACATTCTCAAAGTCTCAGACATGAATGGAACACAACAGTACAGTAACACAGGACACTAGGTAAAATTGAAAAGAAGATGTCTCAAGCAATTCAAGTTGTATACTTGAAATAATTTTATTAATCTAATGAGTATTCACTTACAAAATCAGGCCCTGAGTCATAAAGCCTTATACTCTCCATACGTTCGGAGAATGCCAATAAATGGGCCATCTTGCAAGGAAAAAATCATCATCTCTCTCATTTTCGCTTAAGGCAACACACTAACAAAGTATCACGTTCAAGTTCCATACTGTGAGCAATAGTCATATTTGTCTAACTAAATATTGTAATGTAATGCATTATAATAATCAGGAAAATATGCGCATGACAAAAGTTGTTTTGTGTGTAAAAGGAAATGAACGACAAGAAGAAAGATGCATTGTCACTGCGTCAACTTCTCTCTCTCTCTCTCTCTCTCTCGTTTGCTATTGAACCTGAGCTCATACAGGGTATACATTATCAACTCAGTAATGTTCAGTTTGATAAACGAACAAATAAAAGATTATTACAATGTGTCAAGTCGAAAAAGGCCGAGAGCACTATAACGATGATTATGATTACACATGGTGAGGAAGATGAGAACCTCTTTACATCATATTATGTCCGTAGTAAACAGCTTTTCTCAGCTTGAAAGAGTGGGGATATATATTGCTGAGATTCTATTACATGACAACTTCGGCATAACTACTCCCAGTAAACCCTGGCACACACCAGTTCTCTCAGTCAGCCATATAGACTGACTGGCGAACTGACACAGCCATCATTTAACCGTCATCTCATCATCGTCACGAAGAAATGCGAACAATCTTTATCGCTGAATTGAATGAAGTTATATTGTAAGTTTGTGGGAGAGAGCACTCCGATTGTCTGTGAAGCTCGAGCATTATACCAGACAGAATCTGAACTGGACCAAGTTTTTGGGGGAGGCAATATCGTTTAAAAAATATTTTCTCGATGGGAAGGTCTGTGGTAAAACGCGCTGGGAGAGATGATGGCTTAGTTTACATCTTCATCCAAATAGGGTCATTAAAGATGGGACACTGCTGTAATCCTCCATAAAAGCATGTCATTTCCATCTCTCTGCTTAAACTCTCTCTCTATCTTCTCCTTTTGCTCAGAACTTACGTTTATGGTGTCGTCCGCGACTCTGCGTACCATTTCACAGAGTTTTGTATGACATGTTTTAGGTTACTTTTACAGCGGGAAGTCGAAACCGACTTAATATCTGTGAGCGCAGACTGTAAGGAGACGTCATAAAGACCTTCGTCATCGTGAAATATCTTTCCATTTGCTTCCACCATGTAAGTAGAGTAAAATGCTGAGAATTTTCATTCCTAAGTGAACAAAACCTATACCCGTGTACTACTATGCACGGTCGTATTCTAGCGTAGCATTACGTTATCATTATAGTTGAAGAATATGCAGAAGAAATGTCGATATTCCTTCAGATTGCGGCTACATGAGTCAAGTTGGAAAAGAAAAAAAAGTTTTGTCGAATGCATGGAATCCATTTGGAGTCCCTTCCAACCTCCAACCAAAACTCTGCTTCACAAGTATCCGGTTGAGCTTCACTCACTCGTTTCACTATCATTGACAGCATAGTTCCTCCACGACAATTTTCTGGCATAAAATGATGGAATTCTTTACGACTGGAAAGAAATAAACAAGATAGAAATTGAATACTGTCGATGTACAGGAAAGGGAACGAAAGTGAAATCCCATGACATGTTCCTCTATGCTCGTGCATCACTATCACTGCGGTGCTATGCGAAAGGTAAAAATATGATCGTGCACAGTGAACGAACAATGCATATTATCTTCCATTCAACTTATTCACTTTACCCTTTTGTGATGCAAGGAATACTGGAACACCGTGAAGTGTAGTTGTTAGTAATACAAGGACAAGGACGCCTTCAATGCTAGCAATTTTAACGGTTTTGTACCTGTGACTCGTGTATTTTAACTAATATCAGTTCATGTGATGTAATGGTCGCGGAATTGGAACTTGCTACCTATTGGGGTACACGACCAAGTACCTGGAAAGCAAATTTCTTTGGGTTTAATTTATCAATTGAGCTTTGCGTCAAATGCTACGTAAACAAAGTTTGGCTTTAATGGAACATTTACAAGTATAAATTTTAAACAGATTGAGAGGTGCTTTGAATCCTTTAAGCTTCTAAGTAAACCTAAAATGTCGATTGTCGATTTTTGGATTAAATATTTACAATATTTCAAAATCATATTTAACCGTTTCTTGCTGACCTTACAGCCGATTATAAAATATACGTAATTTAGTGTTTATATTATAACAGATAGATTGCAGCAAGGTGGAATAGGAAAATGTAGGTTTGGTTTTGATGTTAGTTGTAAACGTGCAATTTGTGGTTCTAAATTCTAATACTCGGCAAAGAGCAGTGGGTTGAATAAAGTAGAATAAATAAAATTTCTGAGCATGATTATGCAAAGGAAAGATTCCTTGCACTGATTATTAGTAATCATAGTCGACCCTGATAATGATAATGAAGATAAAGGTTGTAAGTACTGGAACCACAAGTTGAAATTATGAAACTAAACGTAGTACACAGACTGTAATGTTGTACAATTGAATGTACACAAGGCATTATTTGAATTTATACCCTTTCGATCAGAATGTAAGTAAAGTACCAAAATGAGCAGTGCGGCACGCACAACACTTGACTAGGAAAGAAATTGTAACTTGAAGTACTTTGGAGTCTGCACACATGTTGAAACAGAAGAGCAGTAGTAAAAAGGCGAAATCATAGAAATGTACCGTAATCATCGTGAGTGAAGTGAGTAAAAGCACTGCGTAAAGAAAATTTTCTCCCAGAGCAAAAACTTTGCGTTGCGTTGCTTGTTCAAGTGCTTCCACTCTTATTATCTCACTCCACTCACTCATCCTCACTTCTACAACAACATCAATTTAAACTAAGAGCAGAAGCTGAACCAAAGAAACCGTTGTGTGATATGCCTCCCTTGCAAAAATTATATGCATTCCGAAAGAGACGAACAAAAAGGGATCTTTTTATTGTTCAGGAGAAATGGTAAACGCGCCCAGGCAAATTGTGCTGTCACCGCCAATACCTCTGAAATCTGTGAATGTGTTGCAGGAGCGATTCGCTAGTGGCAGGATGCAACTACAAGAAAGGTAAAATTGTAATGTACTGCGAGTGGATGGATACCCCTTTTTTGTTGGGAGCCTTTCTCCAGTACTTCCCTATAATACAAAACAAAACACATTTATTCAGCTGCTTTTCTGGTTAATGGAACCTATGAACCGTTAACTAAAGTTCATAGTTGTTCGGAATCTCAATTTCCTCCTAAATCCACGCACACCCTTTTATTACGCAACGATAATAGCAATCTCCATTTATTTTCCAGCAGCATGATAAAATCCAGTAGAGAGAGAGAGAGAGAGAGAGAAAGTGGGAACACACGACAAAGACAGACGCACACCAAAGAGAACGAGAGGAAAGTGAGTAGTAAACGTGTAGCGGAGGACAAATATTAACCTGGCTACAAGGTCTAGTGTCAATAAGCCTCTATTAGTTTTCTGCCAGCCTCCTTTTTCTCGAGAATAAATGAAATGCTCTGTCGACAAGACTTATTTCGTTCCAGAAGAAGGCGAGTATGCATGCAAACAGATAAAAAGCTGTTATAAGCCCTCTCTCCTTTCTCCCACCGCTTTCTCTCTTTCCATTTTATGCTGTGGAACAGAACACCGTGCATTTTCATTTCCCTCCACCTACTCCACCACATTCAGATATATATCACATGCGAGGGAACACAAAGGACGGAAGCTCTGAGCCACAAAGATCTGAAAACGAGATGAAATGGAGAAAGTGAACAACCCGGTGTTTGACTCCTTTTAGAAGAGGAAAACTTTTTTCCATGCTTCAAGGCAACTCTTATAAAGAACCCGGGCAGAGGACTAAAAAATCTTAGACTGGTTCTGTCGTTACCACTGCTCTTTTTTTCTAGCAAGTCTTCCGTCCAACCCATCTGCTCTCTGCTTTGGAAAGTCTTATTAAAACACTGAGTCAAGTTGTAGAGACAAGAACAAGAAAAAATACAGCGAAATGCACAGATGCATACGCAGACAAAAATAGAAGAACAAGACTATTTTCTTTTTCTCTTTCGAGAAGAAATGAGCAAGTCAAAAGAAAACTTATGAAAACGACCTTTCACTACGAAAAAGTCATTCCGCGTTCACCCTCAAATATTTAGAAAGGAGGGACCCATAAATATGCGTAACATTACGATGAATGAAAACATGTGCATCTCGTAAGTAATCTAAGAAAATACAGTGCACTCTGCGGCGCACATACAGCAAAAAAAATAATACCTAAAGGTATATCCACTTGCGCCAGATGAGAGACCACCAGCAACCGTTTCAAGATCGTTCCGCATCCAACCTTTTACTTTCCCTTTTTTACCTTTAGAAAAAACTGATGATCTTCTTCCTTTCTTACGTTTTTATGCTCACTTCTTCCGGTGAATAGGATTTCGTCTGGAGACTAGAGAATGTGCACGCTTGAACCGCTTGATGCTCACGTCAAGCCTATTCAGAAAAGTGTTTAGTCTGAAAAAGGACTGCGACAAACCAGCATGAAATATGTATCTTCTGCATTTGTAATGACAGACCGTGTGTACAAAAAATGGATACACTTCAGCTGGCATACGAAAAAAGGAAAGCAAGATGTTTATAGATATTTCTCTGGAAGATACACACGTGCCACAATGCATTCATATACATTCGTGGTAGAAAGTCAAATCGAGTCGTAATACAGAAATTGTTAGCAGTGGTATCATGGGACATGAGAGCCAATAACAGCAAAATGCATTTATACTGCCTGCGACTTTTTTCCATTTAAATCTTCTTCAGAGAATTTGAGGGCTTTATTTATGTATTTTGCTGACTTGTGGATGTGGACATTATGAAAGTTTTACATATTGAATGTGGAGGGCTGGATGCGCGTGGCTGCATGAAAGTAAAATGAAAGCATCTGAGAGGACAGTGATGAGAAGCGTATTTCCTGTAGACACACACACCCACACACCACACCGGAGAAAGGAAGAGAGAAAGCCCCGCGAGGGGAGACAGCGACTTTCATGTGAGCAAGTGAAGAGCTAATAAATGCAAGGTTTTCCTGCTTTATGTACATTATTTACCTCAAATGCCGTACCGCACACGTGGACATCTGCTTGTAAAATGCAAAGTTCAGTTAGAGCGAGTTGGGATAGAGAAATCTGCTTGTATGTGTTTCCAGTCATGCCTTAAATTGCTGTTACGGTTCAGATTTTTTTAGATGAATACATACTTGTCCCGGGAAAGACTTGGTATGAAACATTGAGTACCTTTGAAAGGAAACGATAGCATGAAATGAGCACCTGAAGAAGCACACAAGCACGAGTAAGAGAAATGCCTTCAGCAAATTTTGTAAGTTGAAAATAAACATATTCATTCAAAGCCACGTCTTACTTTTAAGGGCCAAGAACATTCAACTTTCTTTCACTTTCACCACGCTGCACATAAACACATCATGTTATGTAGATGATACGTAAGATTTCTTAGGTATATATATGAATGTATGTATACACACGCATTCATAAAAAGCCAAAAACTTTCTCTTGCTTTTGCTCACTCACTCTCACTCATTCATTCACTCAGCCTGTCAGCCCAGCCCAAAACATTTTAAATGTAGAGCAGTTCCTTATTAGGCATTCAGACCTTAAAGCGTCATAAAAATGCTCATATGTTTCTCTCCCCATGCATTAGGCAAGAGAATGCGGGTTTCGCTTTCGGGGAGAAAGTGTAATCTTATATACATTCGGTAAATTATACACTTCTCTGAAGAAGCTGATATGGGTGCGATGCGTGTAAGTAGTAGCATTATGCAAAATACCTTGTGCATATTATGTTTGTTCCTCCCTAAAAACTAACGTCAAAATCTATGAGAAAAAAATTTGATCGATAAATTCATTTCATCCTCAACTTGCAGAGTTACTGTGAACAGCTAGAGACATTACTGGAAGAACAAGTCACAACATCTGTATCCCTCAACAAGCACAAAACCCCATGTATCTTCATTAGTGATACTTTTAACTTTCTCCTGTTTCTCCCAACCGGAGGAAAAAAGGTTTTAAAAAAATTTCTCCTAATACCCTTTTCCACTTTACCGAATACATTCCTCTCCGAAGTTCTCCTCACACTATTTCTTCGTAGCCAAAAAATGTACGATGTAACATCGCATCATTTTTGTATGTTTGTTCAGAATATGGAGGAGCGAAGGGATTACACAAGTTTTGAGATGTTACTCTGAAAAAAGCGTATCAAAGCTAAAGCTGACATATGTGGCAAGTACGAACATATTTCCAGTCAAAAATATTTTACATACCAAATTTGAGCTCCTACTTTGCTAATAACTCTCTCACTCCTTCGTGTTCATCAGATCTTTCCTTCCATTCCAGAGTGGAGCCGTAACGTGGAAAGACAAACTGCGGAAAAAAGTTATCTCTGTTCACATCGAAGCCAACTTACGGATGGAGTAGAAGAGAGTAGCTGCTTCAGCATTTAACTCCTGTAATGGCACACACAGCTTTTTTCTCTTCTCTTGGCTTGGTTTTTCGGTGGGAGGAGACACGGCTTACTCACCCAGTCATATATATAATCAGCCTTGGTGTTCAAACTAAAACTAATCTACATACGAATGATGTTTTGGCAGGCAAGCAAACACACACACACTGCACTACTGCACATCAGCCAGAGAATTTTTTCCCTGGAATGTTGTCAATGTTTGTACACACGTTTTCAAACAAAAGAGTACGAGAGGAAAGTTGAAATTTTTCTCAGCAGCATTCCTATGCATCAGCATTCATCCACCTTTTCTAGGTTAATATCCTGGAATCTTCCCCTGAAAAAATTGGGTGAACTCAAGTAGGGAAATAAGTAAAACAAGTTTAGCAAGTGTGTGTCAAGAGTCCTGTAAAGGTAAGGGGGAAAAATTTGCCTACACCGTCACGCTGGAGTCACAGGTTTATAAATTTGTTAAATGGTGCGGTATTCTGGAGTTTCTTTCCGCATGAAAAGCGCTCTCACTGCCTCAACGCTATATAACTTGCACTGGTACAACTTTTTTTGACAGCAGGACACTACTCTAGAACGCTGAGTCAGAGAACACGAGAGAGTTAGAAGAAGATACATGTAAATTAATGCAATTATCCAGGCAGCGAGCGACTGTCATAAAAAATACACATTTCAGGAGAAATTCATATCTGAGATAAGAAGATAGAGGGATCTGGGAGCACTACGAGTTAAGTATATTATGCATGTACAAGTTTTTACTAATTTCTCCAACTACGCGTTTGGGCAACTTCCCAGTAACCTTCTCTAATTTCCGCTATGTTTATGCACTGCTAATTTTCCGGAGAGTCTTCGTCGGAGCACACACACACCATCCAAAATTTACTGCATTAAGACGTGCCGCATGGACGATAACGTGCACAGATTATACATGCATTGTTCATGTAAATTGGAACATTCAATAATAATCAAGTGTAAGTATATAAGTTCCAGTTCCAGTCCTTCCTTCCTGCACACTCTACCTAACCTGCAACAACACTAAGATTATGAGAGTTTTCTACCACGAAAACTCATATAGCGTGACGCTACAAAAAAGAGAAAGGAAAATTCATGCAGGTGAGTTTGCCTCTTAATAGGATGACACGAAGAAAACGAAGAAAGTAAAACTTTCTTCACGAAGGATGTTTTTTAATGTTGTTGTTGTTTGCTGCAACACACAAAATGTAATCTAATGTCAGAGTGTTTTTTATACCGAGACGGTTTTCAAAACTCGCTGATGATATTTTGATCCTCTTGTTTTTTCATGAAAAACGAAACACGCTACGGTTTCTTCATCCGTTTGTCATTACACAATGGTTGAGCACACAAACACAGACACACACACACACGAGTCCACAGCCCACAAAGTTGAACAACGTTGCATGACACCAAAAAACACTATTTGAGACGCAATTTTTGTACCCGTGGTACAGTGACAGCCTCTGGTTTTCTTGGGAGTACACAAAGAAAGGTCATTACTTTAAAAGTTGCAGGGGAAAGTACGCCATATATGAGAGAAGACACTGTTTCCTGTTATTATATTTCTATAAAATGTTTACTTGGGAAAACGTCTGTATTTTTTCTACGCAAATTTGTTGTTTATGTGTGGAAGAAGAGTACACTCTCGACACTAGAGCGAGAGAGAGAAGAAAGGCAGGAGCTTCTTGAGTTTCACTCTCTCGAGGTACAATGGAGAGCAAACACGGCGGAGAAACAACCTTGGTGTGTGTGGGTCCTGATAGACGAAGAAAAGCAGACTAAACCTTCATTCCGGTCTTCTTCGTGTAAACTTGTAGTGAAAATCCGTGAAACTCGGGATTTCTCTATAGAAAAAAGGTCTTTTATATATGCACACTGTCTAATATGTATGATGGTGCTGGATGAATAGGCAGCTTCTCGTTTTGTTGTTTCCTGCTCTACTACGATGGAATACCCAAACATATAGGCACATAACCATATGCCCCTTTTTCCAGCAGAAGTGAAAAGTAGAAGGAGAGTGTGTGCCGGAGTTTCCTCGACTAAAGCTGGTAGATGAGTGCACGTAAGCCGTAGATGATTTCAATGGTATATAGCGTTATTTTTTGGGAAAAGGGAGAGAGCAAGTACCCACTATCACCACTGCTGCCTCACACTACGTCGCTCCACTCTGGAAAGCATACTTTGTGCCTATTGCCGATGTATATTTATCTACTTTAGGAGCTTGGAAAAGGGGGAAGCCAAGTTTTTGATACGTAATACATTACCATTGCGTTCCTTCGGCTGTGTGTTTGTGTGTGTGAATCCCTTTCCAGCTCATGGAGTACGCAGTAATGTAATTTCTGCATGGAAAGCTCATGAGGAGAGTTAGACGCGAAAATAAAGGGAATACAATGTGAAGTTTTTGCTGGAAGTTAGTTCTGTTGTGTGTGTGCCTATGTAAAAAGCGGACGTAATTCTCTATATAAAAGGAATGGAGATTGTGTGTGGTGGTGTGGAGTATGAGTGAGAGGGCGAGAACGATCCGGCTTGTGTCTGGAATGCGACTGCGTCCATCATGAGCAAAACTGCACTTCTTTTACCCATTCTCCAAAATGCTCAATAAAAGAGTACGGCCTTGCTTATTTTTCCCATTTTAGTTAGACTGGATTCATGGAGGATTTCCCTTGCTTCATCCAGCGAACATCCTTAAAAAACGTACGCAAAACAAGATATTTGTTGGAAGTGAAGGAAGTATAAAGCAAAATGAATAGTGGAAAAAAATGTGAGCAGGAAGAGTTTCAATATTGAATTGGATGCTGTGAATTTTCTACGCATAGGAATTGTCCATGTATGAATAGGGCACAAAGCGTGAAATGAGGATATGTGGTAGTTATCTACATATCATTTTTTATTCAACCTCACTCACACACAATCCGGCACATAGTTATTCCCGAAAGTGAAAGAAATTTGGAGGAAAATAAACCTCATCTTTGATGGCATGCTTTCATTTTCAATTTGAAGCTATTTCTCCTACTCTTGTTATTATTTCAAGGCTACCAGTTCGTCCTTCCATATATGAGCTATATAGTTATCTAAAACGTAATGTAAAAAAGAGAAGGAGTCACACATTTTTTCAGGATTAAAAAGGGAAAGTATGCAATATGGAGCGGAAAAGTCTTTGTGTTGACGCAACCACAAAAGAATTCTGTTCATGGCCTATTTTTTAAAGCTTTTGTTCGAGATTAAATGCTATTTAACCCTACGAGAGCAATGGCTTTTATTACAGAATTTTACGTTTTGCTGTGCGAAGGTAATACGAATCCAGGAAAAGGGTTATGTCAGTTGGAATTCTAAAGGAATTCTTATGAAGGTTTTAACTTGAAATTAAAATCTTCTCAGATATCCTGTTCATGGATAGGTGGAATGGAAGGAGCGATGAAATTGTAGAGCATAAATGCTTGATGTAATCTTTTCTCGTGATGACAAACAGATTTGGAAGACAAATTTCTCGGATGACACAATCAGTGTAGTTGGAAAAAGTTACAGCTCGCAAGCAAAGCTCGCAAGCAAAGCTCGCTTCTCGCAAAAAAATCTAATCCCATGTCCTTGTGTCGCAGCTCGAATGGCTTAAATCTTCCACTGAAGTCAGTCAGCAATTTCTCACAAGGTTGGTTCATCATGCATAAAGATGAAAGAAGAAACGTTTCATTTCACTTTTCGTAAAGCACGCGGAATGACCCACATAAATGTGTACTACTATTTCTATAGGAGATGTCGGACTCTCCGAAAATAATTATAAAATTACAAATTAATTATGATTTAATGTTGCCTACAATCTGAAAATGTTTATCATTGGAATTTTACGACTGGCGGAGTTACCCAATTTGAACATTTATCAAAAAATGACTTTTACTATACTATTTGACTTTTAGTAAACGTTCATACTTCCTCCAGTTTACTTTGAGCGAGAGCGTGATGGGTATTAATATTAACGGTAGTCTTCACTTGAAAACAAGATTCATAATTCATGTGATAAAAGCTTACAATTATATGCATTCGGATAGGCGCAAAATCTAATACTCCTCTAACCCCAAACTCTGGTAAAGTAGTCACGGTGTCGCTGAGTTGTCCACATGAACAACTACGGAGTTTGGCAGGATACGAAACGCAAACATGGCTAAATGCTTTCCGGAGAATTCTAGCGGTGAAGCTATGAACTGGTTACGAAAGTGCCAGTAAGTGCAACAATTTTACACAGTCAAGGATAGGGGAAACTGTCGTCGCCTTTGTGTTTACTTGGTTCGTTGGGAGTTACGAGGAACTATGTACGCAGCTTCATGTGGTAGAAGGAGGTAATCTCGAGAACTCTAGAGCATAAATGATCACAAACACTTTCAGATAATAAGAACGCTGTATGTAGACATATTTGAATATTTCATTAGAGCATGCAAACGTAATGGTAAGTTGTTAACACATTTGTTCTGAGTTCTGAGCCACGAATTCAAGTGTTATCCTATTGATTTTACAGTTTGAACTCCTTGAACGTGAACCGTTAACTCGGTTAAACCAATTAGTTAAATCTTAAATGAAAAGCTCCTTTCGTAAAACCTTTGTAATACGACAGTTTGTCCTAATCCTAATTCTGAACGAACCTACATAAACACATGATGTGGAATAAATCATCCGACATTATGTCGCCAGTCAATACGGAACTGGATCTCTGACCGCTTGGTTCATACCGTCGCATCTTCAACAGGATGCATGTACTAATTGTCAATTGCATCACGCAGAAGTTCAAAGAACTATCAAAGAGCAATCATTTTACATCCAAAACGACAAGTTGCAAATAATCTGTCACTCACGTCGGATTTCAAACTTCCACGAAGGGAAATTATTGAAAATGCGAAAATATGAGTAGAAGTCAGTTATCAGTCAAATATATGGAAATTATCATATCAAAATCCTCGCGGTTTACCTGCAAGTGCGCTTCACCACAAAGTCTCGTTGAAGCTTAGTGAGCATGACAGTCTTGACACTGAATGATCTCATGTTGATAATCGAATTTTTTTCCAGTTGATTAAACTGCATATATGTATGTATTACACATGTCATGTTTGCATCCATGATGTCATCATTGAAGCAAAATAATTTACTTGCAAAATCAAAAATCCGCCATTGTGCATTGACCCAAAATCATTCAAAAAATATGATTTGCGGAACAAGTTTTTTTCACACAGTCATTTCATTATCTTGAGTCCCGCAGTTTTACTTCCCAAAATCTTTTTACCTCCGACTCTTCATCACCAACCATAAAAATTTTTTTTGTTTAAGGTGCGAATTGTATAATACTTACAGATTTTTTTATGGGAAAAGCGGTTTTGTGCAATTACTCATTTATCCAATCCAAGACTTCACGTAAGCATTTTACTAGAATCACAATTTTCTCGTGTATTGCTAAAATATTCAACCTACTGCTGGGTGACCATTTGATCCTTGGAAATTTGCAATAAAAAATGAAATATACAGTTTTTATATATCATTCACGTTTCTTATTATAATTTGCATACTCGCCTATACTATAAATTCGAGTTGTGAGAATTGGTCATTTTTGGACTACCCCTGATTAAAAAAATATGATGTTAGCTGTCTTATTTTGCTGCAATATTATCATCAAACGAGGTAATATGCCTTCACTCTCCCCAATGTACAATTTTTGCTTCTGTTGATGCTGTTTCACAAACTGGAATAAAAAAGAGACAGCCTACCATTTACTGGTCTGCGGTGACTGGTGTAATGAATAATTACAAGGATGGGAAGACAGGCTTCATTTTCTTAATCATTCCAATCTTTTCACTTGATCTGTGTATGCAAATTAGAGCCAGGTTTCTATAAAGGTGGCTTCGCTTCTCTCATCCTTATCCATCCACTACAACACAGCAACTGTTTTCTCTCGCTTCTCTTTTGAATCTCTGCGAGAGAGATGAGAAAAGATGGGAGATATTATTGTGGACGCACACTATCGTTTTGTCGTAAAATTGTTTGGAATGTCGAAACAACGTTTGAACTTTGAAGTCCACTGTGTTGTTTCTACTTCTTTGATGGTAATGATGATGAGGCTTGAAAGGAAATATTGTTGTGTGGTCCGTCCGTTAATTCATATCCATTCCCTATCCAGAGGGATACTTACTGGCAAATGCGAAAGGAAGAAGATGTGAAAAAAGAGACTTTTGAAGTAAAAATGATAAGAAACAACAGCCCTTCCTCATTTTTTACCCTCTGTGTGAAGACGACGACCTACTGGCACGCTAAAGGTGCTGAGGAGGAGAGGAAGGAGCTCTACGAAGCTGAGGAAGTTCATGAAAAAGCTCACATGCTCGAAGGTGTGACTCGGACGACATGGCAAACTGAGCTGCAGCAAGTGATGCAATGCATAACGATGTTGATACTGGGAGATGAGAAGGGAGCGGAGGAGCGAGTCTCATCATAATATTTAAAGGGACTATTAAAAACACTCTGATGTACTATATTACGCGTATCTGATCCAAGAAAAAATTTGAATCTTAAACACATTCCCTCTATATGCTCAACATCTATAAAGTTTAAGAACGGTCATCATCAAATTAATCACCAACATGGATTTTGTAACGCTTGATGTTTATGCAGTGAATTGTGATGCTATGATTTTATATAAAAAAAAATTGTGTTTTCTCCTCTGAAAAACTGTGTGCATAGCATTCTTTTTACTCCCACTTGTTCCATATGACCATTTCTACTGATGAGAATTATGGCTATTGAAGCTGTAAAATCGTAGATTACAAGTGCCGAGGATGAACAGGATGGGCGTAGAAACGAGTCTTTGAGTTTGAGTTCAGGTTGTTTTTGGCTATGTTGGGGAAGCCGAATTGAAAATTTATTTTTTACCCAGACGGAATCAGATCTTGTGAGATGTTGGAGAGTTAAGTAGTTGAATGAGTGGTGGTGTTAGGTGTGACGACGATGCCCGATGCAGATGCATTGTGCATCTCTGTGCGACTGACTGGTGAAGTGAGGAAGAGATGGAAAGCTAGAGAGAGAGAGAGAAAAAATCACTCTGGTGAAGTATGATCTGTCACAGTAATGAAAACTCAGTTGTACCAAAGCTTTAAAAACAAGAGATTGGTAAAAAAGGGATTTCCTCTGTTGGAAAAAGCTCGCTGAGCTCACCACACGAACGACAAGTCAGTGCAGCAGCATCAAGTACGGATCAAGAGGTAGAGGAAGAAACTTCATGCATTTTTTCTACAGATCCATCGGCTCCACATAAACGCTACACGCGGGGCTCAAGGAAATCTGAGGAACGGAAAGTGAGTGGATCGAAAGAGAGAGAAAATCACGGAAGAGAATGCCAGGGTGTTCTAAAAGCAACCCTTCTCCATTCTTTAACACATTCCTGTATGCCTAAGCAGACTCGAAATCAGAGAGTCTTGTGTTCGAGCAAAACCTTACTTGACTCTCTCCGTCGTCTTTACATAACTTTTCGGCTTCTTGGGTTGAGATTGCTCACTCTGACTCCCTCACTCTGCCTCCGAGTGACTGGTGAGCTGTGAATGCACTGACTTTTTTCTTCTGTTTCTCCTTTGCTTTGTGAGTTATCTCCCAAGTTACTTTTTTGGACTCTCGCTCAAGCTAGTAGCATTACACAAGTTCATTTTCAACGTTGTCGTCGTGTGTGTGTGTCTGATGTGATGGGATGGCAATAAGGAACTGATGCAGTCGTTCACTCTCCTTCAGTAGTTCTCCTTCTCCCAATGCATATGTATTCGCATTCGCAGAGAGTTCCTCTTTTTTCGTTGGACACTTACGTAACGTACGCTTGTGTGTGCGAGTAGCACACACAAAGTATTTACTCTTACTATCGTAGATGAACACACGCTGCTGCTGCTGCTCTCCTTGTTGGTCCCACGAAGCACGAGATACTGTTTTGTTCCCTTTCAGACACACACGAAATGTTCACACATTTTCCCCTTTACTCACTTTTCGTTCTCAGTCAGTCAGTCGGCTTGCTCTCTTCTGCTTGCTTGCCGGTTTCTCAGCTTGAAAAAAAGAAGCATCTTCTCCGATAATCTCATCGCTAATTCCAGTCAATCTTTCGTCATCAGCGTATAAACAGCTGAAGTACAGTTAGACAAAGACAAGACAAAGCGAGCTCATTGAGAAGATAAAAGGGAATTTTCACTCTTTTATGAAAACTATATCTCGTTTACTTTGGTGTGAAAAATCCACCACTGGTTTTCATACACGAGGTGTTTATGTAGGTGTTTTCAATAAGCGAAGGTGTTAACCGTAGCTGTAGCGTATATGTAGCTTTACATAATCATACATAGGTTCATGAGTTGTTCGTGTTAAAATGTTTTATTGCAATAGGTTTCATTTTATTGGCAAAGCAGAGAAAAGAGAGTTTTTGTGCGTGGTTTGAGTATTTTCATGATCCTAATTTTCTTTGTTGGTTTTACGCGGATTCCTTCTTTTTTTCTGCGAGTGATGGATTTAAAGCGGACAAGCTTTTATTGTGGGTGTTATATTGAGTCAACCTAAAGATAGAACATAGAAACATGCGTTTGTTTACGGTGCTCGAACTTATCGCTCTGGTTCAATATACTCTTCAGCAGACAGTTCATAAAAACTCTATTTTATTGTTACATAAATAACTGAATATTCATAGATTTCAACTCGAGACTCTCATTTCTCCATTTACGCGATCCCGTTTCAATCATCGTGCATCGTGATCATCATCGCCCTTTTATATAACTCCTTTTCCTTCTTCATCTTCCAGCAGAAATCGCGCATGCATATGCAAAAGGTGATGAGAGTGGCCTGCATAGTGAATTGAACACGAGTGACTATTAGAGCGCAGACCAATGACGGGATGCGAGAGAGGGAGAGAAATCTTTGCAGAAAATCTTAATTTATGGCCAAGACGTAAATAAACACATGGAATAAGAGGAGACGAAGAAGGTGCATCCGTTCTTGTTTCGCGAGATCGGGTGCTCACTGGTGCTCTGCTCCACGCAAAGTGAGGTAACTGGTGGTGAGTAAGGCGAGTGCAAATACAGAAGAATCAGCAAACTGACGATTTATCCTGCAGTTCTTTTAACTTAATGTGCAATATCCATTCATACATTTGAGTGCGTGCTCCTACACATTTTTCGCCAAAGAACCCAACAGTCAACACAGAACAGAGCTTCATCTCATTGTCACGATTTTTCGGCGAAAAGTGGCACCAGCCAGACAGAGATGCGATTAGTGTTTTTTTGCAGTATGAAAAAGAATGACTGAGCTGATTTGAAAGAAAAGCAGGGGAGTTATTTTTTCGCAAACAAGTGGAGGCGTACGAAGAAAGAAGAAAATCGTATCTATTTAGTTTTGTGCAGTTTTTTTCACAAGCCGATATCCTTCCAAACCCCAAACGCATTTTGTGCTGCATTCATGTCACTTCCCAAGGATATTGCTACTGCTCCCCATATCCTGACTCACCAACTTCAGACGTAAAGGGAGTGTTCTTTCAAAGTAATTCAAGTTAAACTTCGACCTACTCGAGAGAGAGAGAGAAAAAGAAGGCTTGTTTAGTAGCACACACTTGGAAAGGAAGATCAAGAGGAGGCAAACAACACAAACAGAAAATCAAAGAGAATTCAAAGGATATTTCGGAAGGAGAGAAAAAAACTACGTGTTTTAGTAATTGTTTGCATGGGAGATTTCCTCTCAAGTATGCAGGAACAGGAAGGTTTGAAGCATTCATAGAAGAAAAAACGGAGAGATGCCAGTAAATCGAACTGTTTACTGGAACTTCCGTAGTGTGACTATATTGCAGCGATTAAGGTGTTTACACATTCACTAGCCACCACAAGTCATCACCAAAGCACATTGTTTTGGAAGCAAAAAAATACCGAGATAAAAAAAGTATTTTATATAAGCAAGGGGAAGACTTATTGTGAGCTGAAAGTGCATACCGTCTTCTGTTCTTGACTGACATTAACTTTTTGAGAGTGAAGGAGGAAGAGAGAGGTGTTTGCTTCATTTACACAACAGATCCAAACAATAATACAAAAGCTAAGAAGAGCAAGAGAAGGAAAAAACACTACTGGAGAGAGAGAGCGAAGAAAAAAATCTTGAAGGAACAAGAGGTTCAACTAAGGAGGTAAAAAGCCTTTCAAGAACAGGGCTTCTTTTTTAAAAACGACGATGAGTTGGTGGGCTGAGAGGTTTAAAGGACCCCAAAGGGTCTGCAGCCTCTTCCTCTTCGTTCTCCTTCTTATGCTCACCTTGGTCCACTCGAGCAGCCCACGTCAGGTCAGTCTCTCTTTTTTTATTCATTTTTTCATTCTTATGATGTAAAAATACTTTACTGGATCTAGCATTAAGTATTTATATTAACGATTAGCCAGTCCAAAACTCATAGAGTGTATTTATAGGTATACAGAAATAACTAGGCGTAAGAGGCGCATCCACATGAATTACATAATAACATGCATAAAAATATATCGTACATCTTCACTTCACCTTTCGTTTACCTACACAGATATCATGTTGGTCAAAAGTAGTGAGGATGATGTATGCGTGTAAATAGAAATTGTGAGGTGATGTAATAACATATTTGTTGCTGTACCTATATAAAAACCTTTTTTTCATGATCCACACAAGTTATTAATATTGCCCACATAGTCCCATCGTGTAAACAAGTTCACGTTAAAGAGAAAGAACATGTTGAAGGGATAACAGTAAAAAACAAATCTCAAACTCTCCTCGTCGTCCAGAGAGAAGATCAGGTAGATTCTTAGATGCTTTATGATCCTCATTTTGTGATGATGCACACACACACACATCTCCAAATTTTAAAATGCATATTATCAGTCTACGATGCGGTGAGTGAATGTTGGGGTGCTGTTCAGGATAATGAATATTGAGATACATATTACTTATTATTATATAATCTGAACGTTTATTATGACTATCTTGCATGCGTAGGCACAAAAACATGCACCACTTTTGTAATAGCAATAAAAATAATCAGAAAATGACGACTACTCATTATTGCATTTTGTGGGTTAGTGGTGGTGAGCCCTGTTTTTTTGAGTGAATGTATTAAGACGAGGACGAGATGAGAAGCAGACAGTGAACATCAGAAGCCAGAAGTAAAGCTGCTATTAATATTCGGAAAATGTTGCTGTTTTTGCATTAGCGGTTGTTTATGAGACTAGTTTACAGGAGAAATTATGGAAAACTGGATATTGTAATGGGGAAAATGTAGGAAGAATCGTTATGCTCATTTGCTCCTTTTAATATATTCATCGGCTGGAATCTAGCGAAAAAGAAGAGGAATGCGTGAAGGAAGGAAGGGTTGATTTTTTTCTGTTCCAAGGGCGAATGCAAGACGTTGCGCAATGCCGCTAGGAAGATAGGAATGCCAACTTGCCAAGAAAGCAACCCTTCCTTTCGGGATCATCAAAAAAATGCATTTTAAAACGTTTGAACTCATCTCTTCTTCGTTGTGTCGATGCAGGCCGTCATGTCATCGTCCCATCACCTACCTTTTTTCTGAAATGCCAATTCAAGAATCAAATTCATATTTATCTGAATGAATTGAACTAATATCAAAATCTTATCATGTGCCATGCACTTGAAAGTCTCCTGGTGTTTCTGCATCGCCCAAAAATCCTCTAAGACTTTGATTTACACCGTCAATTCTACTTTCTTCATGGTCTACACATGCATAAAAATCCATCTGTCTTTTCTCATGTGTTTTGCAGAGTCATGCATTTCACAAAAAAATCATCCTACAAATCTGCTAGCTGGACACCAAGAAATATGAAGACTGTTTTCTTCTTCAGTTTACAATAGCCATTACAAGAGCGAAGAAGTATATATGCACTTACTTATTTTTTGTACTTATTAGCATAAAGCCAGGCTACAACCAATTGTAATCGGCATTGAAATTATTGCTCATATGTAATAAGTATACTTGTCCTGTCCTCATCTTCCACTCAATGGGCAATGTTTTATAAGTTTTGAAGGGAAACGGCAGCAAGTGTTTAAAAAAGATCTTTTTATGAATGTACACTTCTGATTTTTAATGTTCTCTCGGATAGATGCAGTGCTAACTTCCATATTTCCATCTGAATTGCAATTGTCTGAGAGTATTTATGATGATGATTTTTTCCCTTCTTGTTGTTACATTATTATTATGCAACATCGACCGTCTGCGACTCTCTCAGCGAGGTGAGGTGATGCTGTCACAAAGTTTGAATGAGAACAACAGTTGCTCACGCAATAACAATGACTAGAAAAAGGAATAATAGTGATATTAATATGGAAATGGAAAATAAAATGCAATATATTAAGCCAGCAAATAAAAGGAACGCGTAGATTAGGTAAGGTATACATTATTTGATGATAATGACGATAATGCACACGTCTAGTTTTTCGTCTTCTTTTAAAGAGTGACGAATATGAGAGTAAAAGTTGAATGAGTGGTGACTAGCCGCATTATATAAAGTTGTTTCGTGGGCATCATATCAAAGATTATCTCATCGTTTGCCCCCACTGCCTATATACGGGCGAACTAGTGAACTCATAAGAAAGTAAAACGAAACGTCTCGTCTCTGCTGTCTTCTTCTCGAAACGAGTGATATGAAGTTAATAGCAGAGCATACTTTCGCATTTTACTCTTTTTAGAATATTTTTATTTTT
This sequence comes from Heteromurus nitidus, assembly GCA_034687055.1. Taxonomy (NCBI): domain Eukaryota; kingdom Metazoa; phylum Arthropoda; class Collembola; order Entomobryomorpha; family Entomobryidae; genus Heteromurus; species Heteromurus nitidus. Next base: position 44,089 of record JAQFZW010000329.1, read on the forward strand.
TCACTTGAGATTTTTTTCTATTCACTATTCGCCCTAAATAAGATGAATCCATATGAAAAGTTTTGACACTCAATTTATTTTATCACATTTTTTTCGCCTGCATTTGCTCAAATGACAGAGAGTCTACATACTCTTCCAGCTTGTGTATCTACCACCAACTGACACCTTCTAACCTCATAATAGAACACTTCTTTACTTACTTTGCCCTTTTCTTGTACGCCACGCTACTGCTTTTTGTGGACTCTCACTTAAGAGATGCGAATGATGTTGTGATGAAGCTTCAAACGCAGTCCTCAAATTCCAGCGGAGAACGTCTGCCTTGAATGAGCTAATTCAGTTTGAGAGATGTGTGAGCATTTATTACACTCTGGATTTCTATTGTGTCTCGCCCCCACAAAGAGGACTGTTCTGAGTGAGTGTGTAGTAGAGTTTTTTCTCTGTGAGAGGACGGACCTTTTCTCCGTATTTTATATTCTCCCGTCTTTTTACTCAAGTAGTTTCCTTTGTCCGGCAAAATAGCTCTTATCATCTTTGTGAGCGCTCAACTTTATGTGCATGCCACGCCATCCTCCTATTGCCTCCTTTACGCTTTTGTGATGTATTTTTCTCATGAAGATTTCAAGTTATGCATCAACATCATCAAAGAAGTTCCTTAGCATGATTGTCATATTGGGATGATGATGATGAAGATGATAATGATGATCTCGCTCTTCTGGAGCATTCCTGAGAAAGCTTCGGACCCGACGGCCGACGTCCTTTAGTAAACTTTTGCCAAAAAATCTCTGTTGGTGTGTGTTTGTGTAGACCACGTCTCCTGCAATTTACTTCACTCTCGATCATTTACCCTTCCCCTACGCAGCACATACTTTCATACGTTTCTCCTCGAAGTAGAAACGTGAACATTGTTAAGAAGTGTTTCTTGCACAAAAGCTCTAATTATTTACGGGTCTAATTGGCGGTTTCTTCGCTATCTGCAAATTGTGTAGATACCTTTTGTCTCTTCTTTTTTGACTTGCCGTCAGATCAAGTGGGGTGAAACGGAGCGGATTTTGTGAGGGATTTTCTTATTCTCAAGAATGAGAAGGAGGAGATGGATGCCAACGTGAGCAGTTTTTTCCCCTTGTCACGCAAAAATCTTCGAAACTGTTTGAATGAGTCTACTCTAATAATAATTGAATACAGTGAATGAGGATTAATGAAATGGTGTTATTTTAACAGAAAGCTAAAGACTATTTCTTCTTGCCACTCCACCACAGAATAAAGTGACAGAGAAGCGAAGAGATTGTGCTCGCGTGTCGTCGCTTAAAACAATCCATTTAGTGGATTACTGTGCAATTTTTAGCGAGATTATTAGGTAATTGGAAGCATATCACGTCATCCAGAGCTGAGTTAAAAATGGCCTGTCGTTATGTACGCAGATTTTTGCGTGTGCATATTGTTTAGGATTATTAGGTGCAAGATATTTTTATCCTTTGCAATTATCGCCATCATTTTACAGATGCGGCTGTAGGTCGGTAGCTTAGTTTTCATACGCAATCTTCGTCTAGGCCATTTTTGCCAAGTAAAGAGGCTTAGCGCAATCTCATATTCTTTGCTTGGTTGCGTCTCGCGATAAATTACGGCATGAAATTACGAAATAACATATAATGACATCGTTTAAATCTCAAATATCAGCAATCAGACGCGATCCTCTTCCTCGAGACAATCCTAAAAATATGGGAAACAAATCAGGGACAATTTAGGAACGAAGAAGAACCACTCGAAAATTTGCTGATTGTGGATAAAAACGAGGACGATTGTCATTCTCAATTCACAATCTTGATGTTGGTACTAGGGGTAGAGGTTAAAATGCTAAATTTAAGCATTTCCGTTGACACGTTTTTCTCTCCCAGAAAATCAAGCTTCTAAAACAATGAAGAACCATGAAGACTCCAACTGTTGATAATTTTTTGTACTAAAAGTCAGTACACAATACGAGTTGAAATACTGTAATATTGCTTAATCTATGCTATCATATCCCAATCTGAGGAAGTAGAAAAGGAGATCCTCTAAATATTACGCTTTCGGAAATGAGCTCAGTTCAGTGCTTCCCCATAAAAATGCGAGATTACAAATTTCTCCTGACAGACAGTCAACAGATACCTACCAGCTTTTAGTAACTGGAGGCTCTATAAAACATTTTTTTTGTTTCTTCAGAAGCTGGACAAACAGTATGCGCTCCATAGTTTTAGCTAACTGAAGAAGATGAAAAGAAGCAAACATGCCATGAAGAAGTTATTGGCAGTGGGAAGCAAACATCAATGAAGACTGCATAATACATGTACATTGTAACAGTTTTGTACAGAGATGGTGAGACAGTGCCGATGCTGATGCATAAAAATATGTGTATGTTCTTGAATCTTCTTTCAGCAACTGTGGCACAAATCAGCCAGCACCTTTTTACTTTGACTGTAATATCGATGTTTTATAGCTGCCAGCTAGGGACATGCATAAACCACTCACTTGTCAGGAGTTTTACTTTGTTGCACTTTCCATATATGGGTTGCTTTTACACATTGGCTGTACATATCTTCTCTCCTCTCCCTCCGCAATAAGTGTTCTTCCTGGTCTTTGCACACACCTTCAAGTCAACTTTTTCGCTATGAAATTGATATTTTGCTGGTAAACTTGAAGGGAAATCGAGGGAGATAGCAGCAGTAGATCTTAAAAAGCATCTCTCATCAACTACCACTTTTGTTCACTTTTTACTGGCAGTAATAACATTATATGTGCAATCATTAATGTGACTAGGTTTTCCATCGCTGCTGAGATTGCAATATGATATGATGATGAGGAGGAGAAGGAAACTTTTAAGTGATGAGGATAGATTCACCTTGTGTGCATCTTTGAAGTAATAGCCTCTCCTGATGGTGCAGCGCATGCTGCGTTCTGTTGTCAAGTTGGAAATGTTTGGACGCCGAAGATTATGAAACTACGAAATCACGAGTGTACAAAGATCCCAGATACACCTTCAGCAGCAAAGTCGGTAGTAATTATTGCAGTCGTAATTATTTTCAGTCATTATCCCCCATCTGGTAATGCTGGCATAATTCGTGATCTCTCATCAAATCAATCTCAGCAAATGCAAACAAGCTGTGAGTCAAAATCAAGGAAATCACAAGTTTTGCCACTTTTCACACCTTTTTGAATGCTTCGTCGTGATCTGTAACATCTCATAATAAATCTACTTTGGCATAATTCAGATTTATTTCACCCATCAAATGAATGCAAAAATCATATGAGCGCAATCAGCAGTTATTAAAATGCAGTTGAGAAATTGGGCAAGTTGAAAGGTTGATTGGCATCTAGTAAAACCTCCAAATACCCTAAAACAAATAGAGGAAAAAAATGCTTTTCGGTACGAGTTTGTGTGTTGCATCCGCCCAATCAGTTTCGATATGGGTGTTTGACTCTCCTCGAGTCTGGTACTTTTTTGGGTTATGTGTCATCCTCTTTCATATTTATGGTGAATCTTGTTCTCTGCCTTCTGACTTGGTCACTCAGTAAAAATTTGGTTTACTGCCTACTGTTTGTATAAATTGCTTGTTTGATTTTTACATTTTCTTTAAAAAAATTTGTAATGAATCTATCAGCACTCAAGTAACAGCAGCTGCAAAAAAACCAGTAAGCGAAAGCAACTTTTTTCAAAAGGAAAACGTGATTTGAGTAGTCTGGTGTCCAGCTCCGAATGAGCGATGACTGTATGTATATTACTGATTAGAGAAGTGTGTGTGTCTGTATGGATTACGCATTCGCATGTGTAATAAAACACACATTTGGAGCCCACGCTTTCGATGAAATCATTTACCTGTTTCTCCTCACTTTTTTCATTCATCTCCTTCCTCCTCTATATACGGATGATGTTACGAGACGACGAGGATGATGAGATGATATGATATGGGAACGAGCTCAAAACCTCTCTCATCTGTGCTTGCACCATAATGGAAATTGTGCAAGTTTTGTGCTGGGGATGATCAAGTAAAGTATTTAAAAACTTTTCCTCTCTCTCTCTCTCTCTCTCTCTCTCTCTCTCTGCCTTTTACGAGGACCGAGTGCGCGCAAATGAGATTGAACATTTATTAAGGCGTCTCCACTCCTCATATCTGTATTAGAGATGAAGGTTCGTAATGTAACATTGTAAATGAAAACGTTTTTCCTGCCTACGATGAAATGACGATTACATTATATCACACAGTTTGACTTGCCTTTTTGTAATGTTATTATGGCATCAAAGAGAGTGAGAGAGAGATATGCCTTTTCAATAGCTAAGTTGTTGCATTTTTTATATTATGATTTTACATTTGTACCTGATATGCCCTCTTCCTTTTGCTGACTGATCTCTCCATGTCAAATTACTCCATTGTTCCCTTTTCCAAATAGAAAACTGGTGTATGGTAAGCTTATACTCATACTGACTCACTCACTGCTCTGCTTATGCGAGAGGTATTTATATGGAGTAAACAAATGAGCATTAAAAGTTTACTGAGCATTTTTCATCGATATTCATTCAGATACAATTGTTTGTGTTTGTTATGCTCTTTATGAACATTTTCTCTGAGAGGGCAGTTTTTATTTTCAAGAGCAACTCAAGGCAAAGGCCAGCGGATTGTAGTATATGTTTTATGTGGTAAGTAGTGCATGGGCTGATGATTTTGTTATGCAGATTGTGTGTCCATATTGAATTTGATTTTGGAGAAAAAAAACAACACAAACCCGCGTTCATAGCATACTGCTGAACCTCCTGTGCACAGTCTCCTAAGTAGGAAATGAAGTACTGTGTCAACTGATATCCTTTTTCAGCAACTTCTCTCTTCATCTCCATCTCCCTCAAGTGCAATGGGATTGATGAACTCTTATGGGCTTTTCGCTTTTCCCTCGTGTGGCGTCTGTAAATATAACCGTTTTTATCACGGCCGTTTCAATATTGAAAAAACGATTCTCTCTCTCTCTTTCTGTTGATATGCTTCTATGTATAATTTAACACGATTTGCTATGTCTACTATATAGGTTTTTAGTATATGGACGTGTGTACACCTTGCCTTTTGCGTATAGCAAAGAAATCGTAAACTGGGTGGAATACGGTAATCCTAGATCACACGCATTTTTTTGAACAACTCTCTTTCTCTCATTCTCCCTAATCCTATGGATATCCGTTCAAACCAGGCTTTTCACACGGAGAATTGAGTAGGAGCGAGAGAGAAGAAAAACAGCCACAATGTTTATACAAGTAACAACAGTTGAGGAATACAAGCAAAACGCGAGTCAGTCAACAAAACGCGGAATGCAAAAGCAACGTGGACAAATGTATTCTCCAGAAAATTCATTGGATGAGAGAACAGTTAAAGCCGTATTATGATAGGAAGAGATGGTTTTTTGGCTCGTTGTCTTGAGTGGAAAAAATATAACTTAAAGTATTTAAGTTTCAAGTTGGAATGGAGTCCTTATATATCTAATTCGACTGTTATGTATGTACTGCACGTACTTGCCCCTGAGAGACGGTGGAACGAAGGTGGCCCACAGATAAAAAACCAACAAGTGCAACACATCGAAGAAATAACAATTTTTTTGTGCCGGTTGCACTTTATCTTCCGTTTTTTCCTTGTTTACTTTTACAGCGGAATAGGCACGATCCTTGATTGATCTCTGTTGATTAGCATCTCTCATTGACTTGTGTCTGTTTTCTATACACTCAACTGACTCTTTTTACTTGCTACTCAGATGGAAAATGCCGATAGTGGTGGTAAGAGCAATTCTCCCTGACACAGAAATTAGCAAAGCAATCGAACGAGAAAAAAAGAGGGGAATGCGTATGTGTCATTTGCAGTTATTTACGATGCATGCAGGTGGAGTCGAGATAGAGGTGAGGAGAAAACAGATAAGCCCAAAGGTATACAAAGAGGCGAGAGTAGAATATGTGCGTCCGTCCGTCCGTCGGAATCTTCAAATGATAAAGGACACATGACAGATTGAGGATTAGAAACATCGCGAGAAATCAAGAGCAAGCTTGAATGAATCATTCAGTCCGTTTCGTGGAGGAACATGCTTTCTATATGGGCAATTGTACGTAGGTCTTTTTGTCAGATTTTGATCTTTTCATGGAATGGAGTAGTTGGAGAAGCAGTGTAAAACGATACTACACAAATGTTAATGCTTGTTAGTAGCACTTTTTGTCTAGGTGGAGATTACTTTCAGGTGGCTTTGCCACTTTCTAGTAGATAGACATCCAATGTCTCAGGTTGAAGTAGGCATAAGTATGGTAAGCTAAAAGTACACGCTAGCTCTAATTTCTCTGTTTCAAACAAGCATAGAATTAAAGCCGACTGTGACTGCGACTGCTGCCACTTTACCATTTGGTCGCATCATTCGTAATCGAGGATGACTTCGCCAACTTTTATTCCATGAAAAAGGAAAGCAGTCCCATTTGTTAGTGTTTTCTCGATTTCTCTCTCTCTCTCGTCCACACGTTTTATCTATTACTTAGCGTATATTCCAAGTGTGGCAAAAAAAATCTCGATGTGCTTAGGCACATATAATTTGTGCTTTGGTACATATACCTTGCAGATGATGATACTGACTCAATGCGTCATTTAGTTTAGAACTTAAAAGGATTTTTGTGAGGTAAACATTAAACATTTCGGGGGCAGGCACAAGTCCGTATTTCATTTCGTTAAAAGTGAAGCAACTTTTTTTGCGTGTGTGTAAAATGTGGAAATGCTACTCTGATTTCTATGAATTTACGATCACAAATCTCTCTTTTTTCTCTTTTGACACCACAAGCTAAAATACAGTAGAGGTTACAAGTTTTTTTTGTAACGGTGTATCCGTAAAGAAATATTTTCCAGCCTACATACTCCGGGAGAGAACAAAGTTGATGTATGTGCTTTTAGTTGGGAAGGACGCTCACTCTATATATTTTCCCTTTTAGACTCAATCAAGTGCACTAACCATCAGAGAATGGCACTACGAGAAGAGTATGCATTTGAGACGGAATGTTTTCACTTTTTTGCGTAAATAAAAATGTAGGTTTTCAAGAGTTGTATACATCTCACACAAGAGCACATGCACATAGAAACACGTTTCTTCTCTCTCGTATTTCTCGAAAAGTGCATTTTGGTTTTGGGAAAAGGGAGTTGTCTCTCCCCATTCGTGTGCCGTGATTGTGGAGTTGTTTGCTAGACGCTGAAAATTAAGCGAAGAAGTGATTCATAAAAATTGCCTGATTTATTGGAAGCCACATCAGAGGAAGAGGAGAGATAGAGAGAAACATAAAAGTCATGCTGTTTTAACCGTAACAAAGTATGACATCAGAGGAGGGGAGTCTGGAGAAAAAAGAGAGAATGATGGAGGAAGCGAAAGCATTTTCATGGTTCCTTGTGTCTACTCAATACTCCTTTTGGTTGGTGACACACTAAAAAACTCTTCTTCCAAAGGAAGAGAGAGAGAGAGAGTGAAATGCAGTAAAATAATAACAGTATTGTGTGCAGTTACACGCACATGACTTTTCCCGATGAAAACATTGGTTTGGAATGTCAACAAATCTCTCCATTTTTTACTTGTCGAATACTAACAAGTAAAAGCGAACATGTGGGAAGGAAAGAGGAAAATCCTCTCTGATTTGTCAATGATAATGAGTCTCAAATATTCACAACTATTTTATTTTGGATTATTAAGTAGCGCTAGCTACTTATTAGGGATGCAGGTGTTGTCTGACGTGCACTTTTACTCCAGAGCCAGAGATAGGATAATGTGCGATACAAAACGCTTCCCATCGAAGAGCTTCCGCTCTCCACTCGTCATCACTCTCTCATCACTACATCTCTCTCTCTACACTCTACACTCACTCTACTCTCTAGACTCTCACTCTCATTCATTCTTCGTACACCCCACAACACACACAGCATGAAGAAACGGCAACGTTGCCTGGTATCTCTCTCTCTCTCTCTCCACACGTCGCCTGCTATCGCTCTCTCTCTCATTCGTCCTACACCCCACAACACACAGCATGAAGCATTTGGGACATGTGAGTGTTGTTGTTGTATTGCACGTATTGATTAACTATTTGCTTTCTCAGGCGGTGGAGGTTTGTTGACATATTTTTACGTAGAGCATCCTGCCGAAACAAATAAAGACTTTGTTTTTTCTTTGGAGGTTTTATTCTCTACGTTGATTGCTATAACTACAACTAAACTGGTGAGATGTTATAAATTTTTATAATTTATGATTCAACTTATTTTTGCAAAAACATGTTTGGGAAATGTGAGTGTTGCTGTTGCATTACATGAATTGATTAACTGTTTGCTTTCTCCGGTGGTGGAGACGAAAATAAACGGCTTGTTGACATATTTTACGCAGAACATCATGCCGAAACAAAGAAAGACAATTGAACAGAAAAGGGAGGAAAACAAGGCACGCATGCGTCTTCTACGTAGCAATGAGGATTATCGCAAACAGGAAATTCAAAGACGTGCAGAAACTCGTCGTAGACAACGAGCGGCAGCACAACAGAACTGTGAGGAAGGAGAACGAAGGGATGAAGTGTTTCGAACACCCGAGATGATTAGAGACGCTACGAACAGAGCTGAAGCTCGAACAGAGACTGCACGACGAAGACTAGAGTTCGACGCTTATTCAGAAAGCAGGCGACAACGACGAGCTTCGCAACGATCCAATTACGACAGCCTTCTTGAAAAATTCGATAATATAATATCTCGCGGACCTACATCAATATGTTCATGCTGTGGGGGTTTATTCTATATCGAGCGTACTACAAAATGCAATCTTGACAAATTGCGTTCAATTGGCTGGGTGGAAGATGAAGTAGGAGGGGAAACCGATAACTCCACCGAAGACAATAATAGTGGAAGAGAACGAGACAGTGCGGCGGAACAATTCGAAGATGTCGACGCAGACCGTAATACTGAAAGAGTTGAAAAATTATATTTACGTAAAATCTTAAATGTCAACCAGGAGCAACATAGATTTTGCGACACTTGCTTAAAATATATTAACAAAAAGGGCATACCACGGTTAAGCCTTTCAAATGGATTACAATTTCCGGATATTCCCGAGGAACTAAAAGTAAATATAAGCGTTTATATTTTAAGCTAACATGTGTATGACAGTTTCATACAAAATTATTTTATTATAATAATTTACATCCATACTATGTCAGGATCTTACAAGGCTGGAACAACGGTTAGTGTCTTTGAGATTGCCATTTATGCAGATCCGATCTTTGGGCAGCGAACGTCAGTGGAGTTTGAAAGGGAATGTGGTCAACGTAGAAAATAATATGGATACTTGCATCTCTGCCCTGCCAAGAAGATTTGATGAATCAGCTGTAATTCAATTGAAATTGATGCGCAGGATGGCTTACACCGCTCCATTCATCTATGACAAAATTCGGCCCTGGAAAGTTGTGAAGGCTGCAAAATATTTAATCCAGACCCCATTGTATAAGAAAGAGAATATCACTTTCTCGAACAATTGGAACACGTTTAATAGTGGTAAGGATTTCGTCACCTGGATAGGAGGCTGTTATTTCATTTCTGAGGATAATTCGTAGTAAAAGTATAAAATCAATAAATTTCAGATGAAGTTGACTTCATCGTAGGCAACGGCGATCCGATTGAAGAAAGAATTAGGAATTTGGATGGTTGGTGAACTACATTTCATGATTTCTTTTATTATTAATCGGCAATTTTTTAAAACAAAATACAATTATGATTTAATTTTTTACGTAAATTTTTTAAGGTGAGGAAATAGAGGAAGCGCTTCAAAGTGTAAACTTAGGAGCAGAGGAGACATTAATTTACAATGACCTTGGAACTTTTGGAATACGAATTGCCCCCGCGGAAGGCAACACACCAATTCCCATAAATAGAGATCCTGATGCAGAATTTCTATCTTTTCCTGCAATTTATTGCGGAGAATGTAGGAAGTTGAATCCCACAGCAAAGCTCACAATTACAGATATCTACAAATCCGAGTTAAGAAATTGGGATAGAAGATGTGCAACTATGGAGAAGATTCTGTGGTGTTTCAAAAACTCTTTCAATGAAAAAATATACTGCGCATGTAACATTGTACTACGCCAAAAGAAAATGGGGCAAAACCAGGACAGGCTTACAGCGGAAAAATGCCGGAATCGAGAGTTTATTCAAAGCGTCATAGCAAAGGATGATGGCTACGCTGTATATAAAAATATTCGGTCGTCGCCAGCTTACTGGAAGGAACAAACAAAGCGAGTTATTGCTATGGTCAGACAACTTGGGAAATGTACGTTCTTCATCACTCTGTCTGCTGCTGAAACAAAATGGTTAGAACTTCTAAAGATATTGACAAAAGTTCTCAAGCACACAGAAATAACTTCTGAACAAGCAACAGCTCTGTCGTTTGAAGAAAAGGCTGAACTAATCAGATCTGATCCAGTTACATGCATGAGGCATTTTGATCACAAATTTCGAGCACTACTAAATAATCTAATTACACAGGAGCATGGTGTATTTTCTCCGCACGAAGTTGCTGATTATTTTAGTCGGATCGAATTTCAATTGCGTGGATCCCCACATTCTCACGGCTTGTACTGGCTGAATAATGCTCCTCATTACGATGAAGGTATGAAATTATTTACGTAAATTGTTGCAGTACTATGGAATATCTAAATTGAAAATAATATTCTTATTTCTTGATAAGCCTATTATGAAAGTATGAAATTATTTGCGTGGATTGCTACAGTATTATGGTATATCTAAATTGAAAATAATATCCTTACTTCTAGATAATCCTGGATCCGAGTCAGAAGTTGTCACATTCATAGACAAATACATCACATGTAAAAGAGATGAGGATGGTGACATGACTAACGTCATAGGTTATCAAATCCATAAACATTCCTTCACATGTAAAAAACCGTCAAGAACTACAAGACTTTGCCGCTTCGGATATCCAAAGCCTCCTTTGCCGTCCACGCAGATACTACATCCTTTGCCCTCTGATTACGATAAGACAAAACGTACCAGAGCCACAAAGGACTACACAGAAATTGAAAAGCACCTAAACGCCCGTGATAGAAATGACAAAACCAACGAAGATTTTCAAATTTTTTTAACCAAACTTAATTTAGACGAAGCCAGGTATTTGCTAGCTATACGTTCTTCAATAAAACATCCTACAGTCTTCCTGAAAAGAGGAACAAGCGAAATATTTGTCAACTCTTATAATAGGAAACTCTTGCTTGCCTGGAGAGCTAATATGGATATACAGTATGTTCTTGATACATATGCATGTGCCAAATACTGCGTTGGTTACATCATGAAATCCGAAGGAGGGGTATCAAAATTGTTGCGAGCCGCAGCGCAAGATGCCAGGAATGGGAATAAGACCGTTCAAGAGAAAATCAAACAATTTGGCAAGATTCTTATCACCGGATCAGAAATATCAGCCCAAGAAGCAGTTGCCTTTTTATTTGGCCTACCAAATACATTTTCAACTCGCCAGGATGTATTTATCAACACGGGTCGAGAAAATGATAGAATTAGAATGTTAAAAACAACAAAGGATCTCGAGTCCCTCCCGGACCAAAGTGATGATGTCTGCGTAAAGGGTTTAATTGAACATTACACTCAGAGACCAACAGCGCTTGAAAATACCTGTCTTGCGGATTTTGCGGCATTATACCAGTTTTCTAAAACCCAGAGGAAACTTGCCAATTCTAATTCAGGTACGTTTAATTCTTTACGTAAATATTTCATATCTCCTAATTCAGTCTGTTTAATTCTTTACGTAAATATTTCATATCTCCTAATTCAGGTCTGTTTAATTCTTTACGTAAATATTTCATATCTCCTTTACATCCGGCAAAATATTACTATTTGTAAATTTTAGTGACTGCAGTCACAGAAGGTGCCGTACCAGTGATACCACAAACATCTCTTGCTCTTCTTGATGGCAGTGGATTTGTGACAGAAAGAAATCAACCTAAAATCATAAGGTTTCGACATTTCTCGGAAGCAAGCGAAAACCAAGAGTATTGGAGGGAACAGCTTATGCTTTTTAACCCATGGAGGGATGAACAAATGGAACTAGAAACCATAAACTGCAAGGAAAAGGCTGAACTGGTTAAAAGTATGATAACGACCAACTTTAAAAAGTACTACGCTATGAAGGAATTTAACGACACTCGCCTTCGTCAACTCGTTGAAGAAGTTGAAGAAGAAGAAAACCTTGCGGAAGACTCGTCCATTGACAATGGCGTTTTTGCAACAGAGGATGATCAATATACTAATCAGTTTTTATCTGGTACAGCGAGACAAAAAAGTACTGTCACGTCAGACAAGTTTCTTCCCCCAAAGTTTATTGAGGACAGCAAATATTTAAAGCTGATGCGGTCGTTAAATGATAAACAACGTCGGCTAGTATTGCACATTCTTCACCTTCTGAAAACCGGAAAACTACCGTTTTACATTTTCCTAAGCGGCGGAGCAGGCGTTGGGAAAAGCCACGCAATCACAGCATTGGTGCAAAGTTACATGCGCTTTTGCGACAAATTCACAACCCATTCTCCTGAAGACGTATGCGTCCTTGTAAGCGCGCCCACTGGAAAAGCAGCCTTTAATGTGTTCGGCATGACACTGCACTGTACATTCAAGTTACCTCCTAATCAATACCGGGGAAACATTGCACCGTTAGATGACAGTACGGCGAACAGTTTGAGGTTAAAATTTAGAAATACCATGTTGTTTATTATTGATGAAATCAGCATGGTAAGCTCGAGACAACTGGATCAGATTGATCAACGACTTCGTCAGATATTTTGTTCCGACCAACCTTTCGGTGGAAAGTCCATTTTAGTTGTTGGTCACATGAGGCAACTACCACCGATTGGAGGTTCACACGTTTTTCATTGTACTACCTCGAATGCTCGCAGTGCACTTGTGCGAAGAAATCCCCTTTGGGAAATTTTCCAGCTTTATGAACTAGATGAAATAATGCGCCAACGTGGTGAGTTCGCGTTCTGCAAGGCCCTTAATAATATGTCCGAAGGTCTGATGGATCAAGATGATATTGAACTCATGAAGTCAAGAGAAATAAGTTCGAATGTGCAAGCTCCCAATGAGGCAGTATGGCTGTTTGCTACGAATCCCGAATGCAGAAAACATAATGATGCTATCCACTCCAAGTTGAGAAGTCAAGGAAGTACTGGTGTACTTTCAGTAGCGTTTGATAAAGTCACTGGTAAGATTTCCACGTAGACATTCTATTAAAATTTTAGGTTAGAATTGTTCTGCGTAAAAAGTAAATTGTTATTCTACGTAAATATTTCTTTGAAGGGTCTGGCTCGGAGGCACAGAAAAGAAAGCTTTTGGATGATGCATCTAAATGGACGCCACAAGAATCGGATGGAATGCCATATCAGACGTACCTACAAGAAGGTGGGATATACTTTGTGACAACAAATATTGACGTTTCGGATGGATTATTCAATGGAGCTACGGGTACCCTGGAGCATTTTGAATACGCTTCCTCAGCTTATGGGATTCCAGTTGCAACAGCTGCATTCATGAATTTCGGGAACTCATTAATTGGGGCCTCGCAACGTGCAAAGCTGACTTACAAATATGAGCGGTTCCAATGGTACAAACCACATATGGTTCCCATCGAACGAGTTTCTCGGACTCTCAGCAAGTCCTTCCGAAAACAAGGGCTAGAACTTCGAAGAACTCAGATACCTCTGATCGCGGCCAACGGAATGACCATTGCAAAAGCACAAGGTTCCTCACTTCACTGTGTCGTTGTGTCTACAGAACGAAAGTTGAATCGACAGCATTTATACGTTGCTTGCAGTAGAGCAACAAAGCTTGATGGACTTTTTATTTCTGGAAAATTTGTTGCACCCTCAGATCCTGGTGATGACGATGACGTAACTATTGAAATGCAGGAACTGCGCCAGTTTCCATTACTGTTCTCAATGCGCTATTTCCAGGATGGATTTGAGGGCAAATCGCTATATTTTCAAAACATTGAAAGTTTTATGAAATATAAAATGGACCTAGAAGCCGATCCATGCGTTATGTCAAGCACCCATCTGGCATTTGTTGAGCCTCACACCACTATAAACGACCGATTACAAATAGCAGGATTCTCAAAGTTACATAGAACTGATGCATTTGGAACTACCAATGTAACAAATTCGGAGGGAGTGCTGTTCTATACTAAATCAGGTTAGTAAATAAATTTATACGTAGATAAGAATAACATATAACACCTTTCTCTTAAATTCTGTAATTAATGGTAATACGATTTTTATCCTACAGATTGCGCGCAGATGTTTGAAAGCATTATGAAACACAAAATCTCGTCTGGAGCCCACCATCTCATTTTACAAGTCATTGACGAAGGAGTTCACATATTTATCATGTACAGGAGCCCAAAGTTCACAGAGTCTATTTTCGTGGAAGCCATTGAAAATACTTTGAAATAATTAGGAAGTGGAAAAGCTGTGTTTGTTGGCGACATTAATATAGACTTGAAGAGAAAGGAACATCGGATATTGTCACTTTTTGATACGTATGGTTTTTGTAGTAATATTGAATTTAGTCAAGCAACTACAAATTATGGGTCGCACCTTGATGTTTGTTTTTCAAACATACCCAATTTAAAAGCAACACTATATGAGACATATTTCAGCTATCACAAAGGAATTTGTATCGAGTGGTGATTTAAACTAAACCTGCAGTTCTTAAATTAATAAATATACCGTCCATAAACTTCTCACAATATTTAAAGATGTCTACGTAAATTGCAATCCTTTATTGAGTTAAATGAACTCAGATATCAGTTTCAAATATTAAACAGTGCAGTAATCAGCTGATACCACGAGAACTTCCACTTGTGTGTTTCAACAACAGCCGCATCCCCACTCTCCAAATCGATTACAGATATTTACGTAAAAACTGACTAAAAGCATGTAGCTATTTAAAGCATATAATTTTTGCTTTGCAATTCCAATGGTGCATCACTTCTAAACTTAATGTCAACAAAGGAGTTATTTTTACACTTTGTGATTTACGTAGAACCTATCCAACTTTGACCTGTCGTTGTTGTCATTTGATCGTTTCCACCACCTACCGCATTAAAGGAGCGAAGAATTGTCTGAGGTGGCAATAGAGGACGTTTGTGTGTAATTTTGTACATAGGTAATTTGTAGTAATTTGTACATACATACAATTAAATATTTTACGTTGAACATGCCGAAACAAAGGAAGACAATTGAACAGAAGAGGGGGAGGAAAACAAGGCACGCATGCATCTTTTACGTAGCACTGAAGATTATCGCAAACAGGAAACTCAGAGAAGCGCTACTTTTTTAAACTCTTACTATAGTTTATTCCGTTCTGAGATTGCTAAGTTTACCACACACACACACCACATCATCGTTCCACAATTCCAGTGGGAAAAGAAAGATACACTGGTTTATAATGATACACGATTTCCCATAAAATCCTGGAGCAACACCCCCCACCGCAGCGCATTAAACACGGTACATTTGCAAAAACGGATGATCCAAAAGTACAACAAATAATGATGCATGGATGTGAATTCTGATATTACGTGTATACTTTTTACTATCTCGTTAAAACCGGAAATTGAGATCATTGATATTTTGGAGTAAAAAAATGTAAGGATGCTGCTTGCTACATCATCACCACTTATATAAAATGGTGGCTAAATTTTTTTTGCCAAAACCATCATCAGAGAAAGCAAACACTTGTACACATGTAGGATGTGATTATCAAAAAACTAACAAGACCAAGTTAGACACGGAGAGAGAGAACATTCATCCTCTTTTCTGCCTTTTTACAACAATGATAATGTGTGTGTGTGTGCTTCTACTGAAGTTAGTAATCTTGTGTCAGCTTTGAAATATGATTAAAGAAGATGCAATTAAGGCTGTATATAGGGGAGCATTACAGGAGCTAAGGCAGGGAGAGGATGGATTTGATGAATTTATAATCATGAAGTGTATGGAAATATGTATATATTATTACGCACACATGCATCACCCTCTCCTCCTTCCTGGCCTAAAACTCTTCTCCACTCTTATTCGATGTGTGTGTCTACTGAACAGGCAATATTTACTGAGAGCCTTGACATGTATATAATTATGGTTTGAATGATGATGAAATCTTAATTCAGTCATCCTGCAGCAGATGAAGCAGTAACTAACAAGTAGTCAAGTTTTGCTGATGATGTGGCTTCGACTGTAATACTATTGCAGGAAGTAGAATGACTAATAAGTTAGTGTGGTGTGGTCCCAAGTAAGTAGTCCTTTCTTCACTATGTAAATTTGTCATATATCCAAAAGACAGTCAACTTTTTGGGAGATGTTTCACCATTCTGCTCCTTCTGTCCCTTTTCAGTGCGTAGGCAGTCCAAAAAAGCAAAATGTAAATGAGATTTTTGGCTTGGCTCTAGATGAGATATATATTGGACATAATACACAGACACACAGTGTCAGTTTTAAAGCTCCGTCAGTCCTACTAGCTTATCCCCACAGCACAGCATATACATATTTTCATTCTTCACAGCAGGACAAAGTATCGCCAATCCAATCATCACCCAATATTCAATCTTCACTCCCGACCAGAGAATTTTTGACTGTGATTTGAAGTGGGGTTGTTGTTACTGTTTGCAAAAAAATGACGTCAGCTTTGCCAATAAGATGCAATTTAAAGACGAATCGCATGTTCTCTCTGCTGCTTCATTTAACTCCTTCTCCAAATGAGATTGAGATATGGCTCAGGAGAAGGATTAGGAGCGGAGAGGAAAGGAATGAAGTGAAACAAGGAGTTTTTGAGTTTGCAATCAGACACAGTGTCTACTACTTCAAACACATCACGAGAAAAAACTCAACTAACTACTTGTTCATTTATCTTTCTGTTCAGTTCAACAGCAGCACAACACCACTATAATCATCAAATCATCATCATTACCATAAGTGCATCAACTTCTCCACAACATCGTGGCATTTACTCCTCTCGTCTACACAGATGTAATCATTTGAAAGTAAGCCATCATGTCGTTTACATCGTTGTCTAGGTACTCATCACGCGCGTAACCAATGCATACAATGTGTCCCTCCCGTCTGCAAAAAATCTTTTATTTGCAATCATCGCCCTGACGGTGGTGATCTGTCTTCTCGGTTATAATACATCTTTCAGCACTTTTACTACCGAACCCGATGCCAAAAAATATTGTTCGCTACAATCGCAGATGTGAACATCTGTGCAGAATCACTGGAGATATAGAAGTTCCACACGAATCAAGCATGCATATATATATATATATACTTTCCTATCGGAAGGGCATTTATGTATGTCTGTGTATGATATCATTATGTATCCTACGCGGTTCAAGTAAGTGCAATACCTGATTTGCTTCAAGATGCAACAGGAAAGAGATTATTTGCAAAGCGTAAAAACTCATTTTCCTTACTATTTACACTATTTCGTACTATTTGAGTACTCACGCACACGAAATTCTCCTCTCCTATCGCACATTATTCAAGGCAACGTGTATTGTCTGTCTGCTGTCTGGTTTACTTTGCTTATTGGATGTGTTCTCTCTCTCTGTTATCTTGGATAATATGCACGTAACAACTTTTTTCGTTGTGATTATTGCTTGCTATTTTTTTCTAAATGGGAACCCCTGTGGAGTCTCTAAATGCGATATCATGCACCAACAGTCAGTGTCAATAAGGCAATTTTTGATTGAAGTTTGAGTGCTATTGAGTGAGCAAATCCAAAAACCAAAGTCGTTATTCCAAACGCAAAAGAAGAATGGAATCGAGATGGTCAATCGCTGCTTATACCTTATAAGTTGCGCATGTCGAATCATAAAGGATAAAATGAAGAATGTCTCGATACACATATTGCAATTGCATTCAACCAATTCGTGCTGACATTTTGCAAACATTTCTTTTCCTTATCAACATTCTTATCACACTCAATTATATCGGACGTTTTGACTAATGGCGGAGTTTGGTGACTAATCCACCAGAAAGTTAACATGAACATCTGGGAATCCATCTGTTTTTTTGCAAAACGAACACGGCACAAAAATCCGATCCTGATTAGAAGAAAAAACCTGACCGTCTGGGTGAAAATAGGCAGATGTGCGGTGTGGCTAATAAAGCACAATTTACACGAGTAAAACTCTCCTTCAAGATATCTATACAACGACATAATAAAACGTCATTTGCCGACTGCATGAATCTCAATAAGAAAGGTTGAAGAAAGAGAGGAAGAAATATGTATGTAGTAATGAGCCGATGTCATTCCAAAATACATGATTTGCCATTTGCCTTGGATGACAGTGCAGCAAGATAACAAAACTAAAGAGAGAGAGAGACAGAAAAAGAGATGAACAAAAACGGACTATGCTTTACACACACGCGTAACATTTACAACAACAATTCATGCACATAAAAGGGTATTAGCATGAATACATTATGCATGCATACCTACATCGCACCATTACAACCTTTTTTCCTCCGTGTACTATATCAAAAGGTTTAACGAAAGAATAATAATGGAATAAGAAATGAGTTGGTAAATATAGGCGAGTCTGGTTTGTTCACCTCTTCACATCTCTCTTCTCCTTCTTTTTTTTATTTATTCCTTCCAAGGGTCAAGTCATTATCACTGTGTGTGATCACTGCATGCCATATCTATCCTACAAATATATATAATGCGTAAGTAAAGTGTGAGGTGCACACACACACAAGAATTTCATACACATGAGATCATCCAGCGGAGACAGTGACTTTGTGAGCCACACAACGTGCAACCATTTACACGTAGTGAACACCGTACATCATCCGAGTTTTTTTTTGTTTGGCGGATATCTGTTTACGCGGTCAAATCTGCTCCGCTCCTCGTAATAAGTCTTATCATTTTTATTGAACCATACGACAAAACACACCTCACATATATGTAATAATTATAATCCCATCCTCAGACTTGTCACCGTCATAACATAAAGTCACAACAGATGCGACAAACGATGCGTGCGGTGATGTAAATGTAGAGCTGCTTTGTGTAATATGAATGCAATCGCGATAAATGCAAAATATAATATTGCATCCCTGAGATGTGCATCTGAAGATTACGCTACTTTCATATTATATATGCTGATGATGATGTATAAGTTGTACCTGGTGATGGTGACGATTTAATATACGAGAATGCAGTCGCTCAAGCTGTATGTTACAAGTAGACGGACATATTTGGTCAATGGGCACGGCAATCGCTTTGATTTACTGACCCATCTGTAACTCCGCACTTTTTTTTGCTGAGATGAAAAAAAATGAATGAGGGATTCCCTTTCTTATTTCGCTGTCTTGCTTCTTTATGCGGATCGAAAGCGACGTCAGCGAGGTTACTTTAGAACATATCATTTGTTGTTTTGTTGAAGCAAGTGCAGCGTTCGAGTATTCGCCAATGAGGAAAAATAGGAGTTCATAAGTATGCATTTTTGTAATCTTCAAAAATGGTCATGCTTTGCAAGTTAACAAGCATTAAAAGATCCCAACAATATTGCTCTTCTGGAGGCGCATGCCATCCTTATATAATACGAGAGGACATGCAGGCTGACAAAGAGTTATGTTTCTTGTTGAAACTTTTTTTGTGAGAAAAAGCCAAAATCCTTGTCAAAGTTACTAGCTTTTACACAGAGTAAAACATATGGATTATACTTTTATGCATTCTTGTCGTTTCCGAGAATATTCTGGAATATGTATTCATTGTGCATTTCTGCGTATTTGAAATGTCATCAGTCGCCGTTATTACTTCCATCATCATGCTATTGGTGCAAGTGTAAAAAGAATGAAAAGATGAGCCATGAGAAATCTACAGAATACCAAATATTGATCTGGCATCGGGTAATTTGGGGAATCATTACAAATGGTAATCTGAATGGAAACAGTGTAATAAATATATCTAGAGCGAGCCCATAATTGTCACAGAGAGATTTTTGGAGAGAAGAACGTTTTGCTCCGTTTACGACACCAACTGCCTTTTCACCACCATCTCGCGTTGTCAGCGTCAGTTTGCCTTTTCCATCTTCTAAATACACACAGCCAAAATATATAGCCAACATTCTTCCAGCTATATCCTATCCGAGAAAAAGTCATGTTTCGTCAGGCAGAGTAAACACAATGAAAAACACAATATAGAATTTCTCAATTGTGTATATCTAAGTGCTTTATGTATTCGGTGATATGTGTAGTGCACTGCTTGCACACACTTTAATCTCCACATTTTACTTTCCATTCTACTTATGCACATTCCTCCATCCCTTAGTTTTTTTGCTCTGATCCTTCTTTTTACTGCGAGAGAGCCAGTAGCGGAAATAAATTCACTTGCTGCATCGGAGTAGCGTGTGGAAAGGGGGAGAGAAAAGTGGGAACCCCCTTATGAAGCACAAAAAAATCAGATGATATGCCCGACTACATGGTCTGGTGGTTGTGCGGTAAACTTGCAAGAGAAATACAAGACTTTATTCCATGCTACATTTTCAACAGCAAAATACTGCGAGTATTCATTATATTTTGTCTGGAGAAATAAGGAGAGCTGAAGAAAAGAAGCCTCACAACAACTGGCTTTTGGCTTGGCTTGTCGTACAAAGAGAAAAACTGACTGAGGGAGAGTAAGACGGAGAAAATGCAGGGGAGCGTCAAGTTGTTGAAAAGGGATATAGGATAATATTATGTACTTTTGTCTCTCTCTCCAGTGGTAAAAAACGAGTGAATGGGAAGATGCGCCAGCATTGGTGGTGGTGTTTGTCCCAATTCGCAGACTCCGGGTTTCTCTTCCAGGAGACTTTGTCGATATTTTCGGCGCCAGGGTGGCGGCGACGTTTTTTCTACCGATTTGCAGATATAGAACTTATACAGCTTCCCCCTTCTTCCTCTTCTCTTGTTCCACATTTCCAGGGTCACTATAATACGATCGTGGCATCTCCTCTGCTGCGTGATTTCTTTTTTCGAAGAAAATGATACTGCTTTTGCCTAGTCTTAGTAGTAGTCTCCACATCCACATATCCATATCTTTGGAGACTCGCATGAATGTAACTCACGGGATGAGAGGGGTTGATACTGCTGATGCTTTTTATTTTTTCCTCTCATCTCCCATTTGCTTTGCACATTCATACAAGTCAATAAGTGTACAAGGGAATGGGCCGAAAGCATAAAAAATACAAGAGTGGAGTGCAGTGCAATTCCAGAATCGTATACATAATCTATAATAACACCCGAGTGAAAAAATGCTTCCCTGGAAAATTGCTTTCCTTCACATAGATAATATTAAAGATAGGGGATAGAGGGTACAATTGTGCCATCATCACAGAGGAAGAAAAAAACACAACTTTTTATGTTCTAATCCTCGTCCTCAATCGTTAAAAACAGTGTATATTAAGGGAAACATGTGTATGCAGAACTTCCAGGATCTCCCCGAGAAGGAGTTACTTATTTAAAGTAGTTTTATGCATGAATGATTCATATGCAGAAATGTGCATTTTATATAAAGCTGCGTTCAGTCAAATGTCCGCCCTTCTGCCAACTTTATCTCAATTCCAAGGAGCAGTTCTCAGTTCGCATATACATGCAGACATGTTCAAGCTGGCCAACCTCCTATCGATCTCAAATGTTTTGGCAATATCTCTACCTAGTCGACCGGAAAAAAGTGATTTAGCTCTATCGTTTATAATTTCAATTGAAAAAAAGATAATATATATTTTTGCTTGAAAGTTGAACGGCTTCTTCTCGTCGTTCCGAAGAGCTAGACAGGTCACATCTTCGCTCTTTCTCTCTGACCCCAGTCTGACGCCTCCAGATTCTGAAAATAAGTTTAAATGAGCTCATTCTTCTTTAAAAAGAACAAATGAGCAAAACTTATGACTCGGGGTGATGGTACTTAAATGCTTGTGGATAAGTATAGGTGCCAGCTTGTGCAAAATTTTCAACAAAAAACGAAGAAGAACGCAGATGAAACGTCTGGTTTGTTTTTTCGCGAAAATAAATGAATGGATGGCTGTTCCGTGGGCTGGCGCATTGACTTCAGAACCATGATTTTCGCTGGAAAACCCATGATCAAGCATATCATTGTTCGGGAAAGTAATAACTACATCATCATCACAAAAGCGTGATCTAGTCTAACAAAAGCTATTTGGTATGTAGGTTACCCCCCAAAAAAACAAACAATGAAGCCATAAGTGGCATCTTGGTAATTTTTCACCACCAATTTTCACTGATGAGCATAAGTTGTCTTTATGAGCCATGTAGTAGATGATTACCAGCAGAAAAAAACATTCGATGAACTTTTTTTGTCTCAACACACAACACCATAGTCTCCTTAATGTGTTTTGTGTAATCGCCCTTTGCTAATTCAAATCTTACATGAAAACAAATTGCCAATTGAATTTGCATTCAGAACACATATTCCTCGCGATACTTAATCAAAGGATTATATTATAAACGTGTGCATTTGCATTTATTATGCATAAAAATATCTTCTTGAGTGAAGAATGCACGAATGAAGGCATCTGCTGGGGATGATGACGTAATATTACCAAAAACGAATGAATTAAAATGAATGGTAAAATTATTGGCTTGCACATATGATTACTATATAAGTGGTGGTGGTAATTTTCATGAGTTCCGAACTGATATCCAGCTCTCTTCTCTTTATTCTTATTCCTCCAAGATACGTATTTATTTATGCACATAGTGGGGAAATGGCTTGCATTATGAATTCAAAGCGGGGGCTCTCAGACAGAAGAAAAAATGCACTAATTGCGGTCAGTAACACTTATCAACTTGTACATGCTTATATACGCTCTTTATATGAATAAGTTTCTTTCAGTTCAGACATAATGGCAGTAAGTCATATATGTTATTGTATATCGTTCTATGATATCGAGCTGAAAAGAAGTGTGCTCAAATCTGGTCATCAATTATCTGCCAGGCGTCATATTTCATGTAATATAATGTGAATAGGAAAATCGCTCCAGAAGAGTAGCTGTCTTAATGATTGCTAACAAATGCACCGCATCCATTTGCTCATTCATTCCTCTCTCCTTCTTCTGATAGCGATATAGCTTCCCTCTTGTCGTCGAGTTCAAAAGGTGCGTAATATAACTGATCGGCAAATGAGACGACGAGAGGCTCTTAAAGCAGAAGTCATACTAAATTACACCACGTACAAAATATTTAGCTTCAGATGACTGATTAAAAATGCGGCTGCTATAGGGCTTCCCTCGTATTATTATATTCTGCTCTTGTCGTGTCATTAGCTAATTACGAGTCGTGTTCTTAAACTTTACAAAAGGAAAAAAGGTTTGCGCAAAAAGGCTTGAAACGAGTGAGAAGGAAAAAATATGTATTTATTTACTACTGAAGCCCATCCCAGCTAGTTTATTTACAGTCAAAACAAGCATAAATATAAATATACATACATGTAAGCATTGATTAACAAGTGGAATAAATAGTATTTTGATAACGGCTAATTTCTTTTGCTCATTAACAACAATAGCGAGAAAAGAAAAGGGGGTTTGTGCTCATGTCTGTTCTTAAATTGGAAATTAGTAGGGTTGTCAGTCATTTAGTCACTTGCCATAACTTGCTCTTGGCATTAAACACTGATTTGAAACAAACGACGTATGTCAAGAAAATTCTTCATGACAAATAGCGAAAGTTCCTCCTCCAAACAAACAAAAAAATATTCTTGTGAAAGAAGAGTCCAAAAGTTGATGACTTATGCCGCGCGGCCAGAACGAAAAGTAAAAAAAAGACTAAAACTAATCTTATCGGTGACATTGACACGATACGATGAGATTATAAGTTTCTTTATTTGCCATGAAAAAATAAAATTGCAGTGTGCGTGATGATCTCACTGATCAATTCAATTTTGCGTTCACATTTGTAAATTTAAAGGTGGAATTTCAGAGAGAGAAAATAACATGTTTACGTGTCGTGTACTTGCATAGAAGAGCGCTTGTCATCCCAAAGGTTGTCAATGTCGTGTTTCGTGTAGGAGATGTTCTGTGCTGGGCTTATCGTCACTTTTCCCCGGCTGAACAAGTGTGATTTTTTACGGTCGAAAGAAGATCATTGACTGCGGCTTCACCGTCAACTGTGCTTTGTTTGCTCCTGCCTTATACTTTTTTGTGTCATAAACCACTGCACTGTCTAACGTTTTGGCAAAGACCTTTATTCCTTTCTCTTTCTTTAGCTCGCCTTATCAATAGACATTTCTGTTGCGTCAGTGACTTCAATGTCCAACTTGTCGATCAGTTTTACGTTGATGGTACGGTATATTGCGCAACTTGCGACAGTGTTTAGAGGGGAGACCATTGTCAAGAAGACAAGACAAGGGAGACGGAAATCTGTTCACGACATTTTGTAAAAGAAGTAGAGTTCCAAATAAAATATATTAGATTAGGTTTTCATGGTTGTCTGCTGTCTTTGTTGTGCACATGAATTTTTAATGTGAGCGTCTTGTTTGTGACTGTATTTTTACATGAAAAATCATCGCACCAGAAAATTTCCAGACAGTTCAATTCAATTCAGTTCACCCAACGACCGACCAACTTCATAAAAACGATAAAGGAAAGTTGGTCGGTGTGTATATCTATGCTGTGGTGATGTTAAGCTCTCACTATTATCCGCATCCGTATTAAGACCTCTCTTTCCTCATTTCTGCTTTTAAACGCTTGCCTCTTTCTTCCCCTTTTGTTGCGTTCGTTGAAATATAACACGCGTTATATATGTTTCTTGTGATGCTGGCAGTTCTCCAATTCCCCCGCGATACGATATAGATTCTAATTCGTAAGAAATCATGAGGAATTCTCTCTCTCTCTCTTTACTGCTTTGTTGCCGCAAGATACATAAAGCGGGCTGGTTGGGGATGGTGCATTGCTGTTTTGTAACATTTGTCTAAGTGCTACCTAGATTCGATGAGTTATATGAAATGCCTTCAGCAAGAAATCAGATCCATTACAATATTTCCATGTTGAAACAGTGCAGTTGTTGTCTGTGTAATACAACAACTCGTGTGACGTACAAGTTTAAAAGTTAAAGGATCTTGTTGTTTTGACGCTGATAAGTTGCACATATCGAATCTGCTTAGCTGGCTGCCACTACACAATATCTCCTCTGATTCATTAAGATTGGAAGAGGAGATCTGCGATCCCTCTCGCTCTCTTATACTTATGCTCCTTGTTCCCGATGCACGTCTGATTTGTGTGAATTTTCTTGTTTCAAGATGAATGGAAGACATATTATTCATTGCAAAAATTTTCGAGCTCAAAAAGATATAGCTTGTCACATTCAAGTTTGAAACAAGTTTAGACGTTTATGTGGTTTTGCAAGAATAATATCGCTGAGAGAAAAAAAATCATGAAACATTTTGGTGTTCTGTTTATTTTGCAAAGATTGTGGAGTAAGTAAACATCGCAGTAAGTGAATAAGCTCTTAACGCTATGATGTCACTGCTTATGTGAGCTGAGAGTCTGACTGCTGAATCAACTCAAGCCACCCACGCACATTTCCTAAACATTGCCACCACCGCCACCCTCTACATCGTATGTACACCGCAAAATTCTTCTTCGTACCTTGATTAATGAACTCATAATGAGTTATACATTCTCGCATCCGTCTATTACTTGAGCATATAATGTGATGATGCGAGTGTTATGCAAACAAAGGATTGAATGGATTCATCAGACGACATGTCTCTAAATGTACAAAACAAATTAAAAGATAATTCACCCCGCCGTAATCTTAATCATATATCTTTCTTATTCTGCTTAAGGATAGGGCATTGTCTTTGTCTTGTATCATCTTTAGCCATTATATGCATCACCAATTGTATACAATTACATTATCAGCGCATCCCCCGGTGTCAATAACATGAGACAATATAACTCACAACATCTCACTCAGCTCCCATAAAAGTAGTATATGTCCGGTTCTAATTAACCTGAAGAAATTGTGTCAAAATGCTTGATGGATTTTGCTAAAATGTTCATAAATTATGTTTTCTATGCTAATTGTGCGACCAATACAGAGGAAAAAAGCGTGATATCCAAAAAGCAAACTAACTGTCTTTTGTGGTTAGACATTCCGTCTCTACGTCTCTTGGGCATACTAACGCCCCAAAAATGGCTGTACGTAAATTACAGGAAGACTGTGTTGTGTTGCGCAAGACGTGTGAAGATGCTGTTGGCGAAAAGATTAACATCATTATTACACACGGAATGTCTTAATATAGCAATATGCAAAGAGATTGTGTAGCTACTGCTGCGCGTGTTCGCTAAAAGAATGAAGCCGATCAAGGTGACTGACACACACGTCTCTATACAACGCCATCACGCCCACTCAGCCGGTGACTTTAGGGGACTTCTCTGCATATAATCTCTGAGTGATGAGGTTATTTTTGCATGTCTTCCATAATTTACCGTTTGGGAAAGCATAAAAATAATATAATAAGTAGAAAGTCCGTGATAAGTAGATCATTGAGCATCTACTATTCAACCAAGCCCAGGTTTCAAGCATTCCGGGCATAGATGAAATGTCATGTTTTTTACAGATTCCTCATAAAGGGTCTTATACTCTATCCTAATTAATTTGGGCTACGAAATACACATGAGTAGATATAGTTACGTTGGTTTTTAAGCT
>JAQFZW010000330.1:0-70854 GCA_034687055.1 Heteromurus nitidus
CTTATTGATAAGTATTTCAACAAATTAACAATGGTACCTATCACTTATCAATAAGGGCTTCAATTTTAAAGGGTTAAAGTGTGCATATATATGAAATGACGGTAATAATGAAATGATGACTAAATTTTCAAGATGGTCGTCTTTTGAAGAAAAGTTTTACTCGTAACGTGTTTTTTGTTGCTTTTACTTGAAATTTTCGGCAAGAACCTGAACAGTTTGGTCGTGCGGTTGTGTTGTGCCCTTGTAACAAACTTAAGGCGCTGCAGCACACACACAGACGTCATGTAAAAATGAGTATATCATCATTTTTTTGGAACAAGAGCAGGAGTACATGGCATGAAGCTCACACTCGCACGCTCTCTCTTCGCGTTTCGTTAGCCTGTCAACTGGTGCAGATTTATATCGTGCTTGTATGTATACGCACACACTACGACGTCACTGCAAAAGCTTCTCTGGATTCCAATATGTAAAAAACCCCAAAAATATATTGAAATTTAGGTATAAAATATTTCGTCGATGAGATGAGGATCAGCGTTTTTTATATTTTGGCTAACGCTGTTGGGCTCCCTGACTTTTTTTTCAATGTTCGTACGTGAGTAATGAGTCAGATATATTTGAAGGGCAGGGCGTTATTTTGGCTTGAATGCACACACATTCTCATGTAATCTCTTGAACCCGTCCACCAGCGTATTGTGCACATAATTTAATATGCGTACGTGTGCCTGTGAAAGATCAAAGATTTAGGAGATATACTGTATACCACAAGCTGATATCAAGATTATTAGATGACATGAAGGGCAAACTGCTTCTGGGCTTTACACATTATCATTATTATATATCCCACACATATATATCGCATCGTAATGATGGACGATATAGTGTGAGATTGTCACATATTTTCGTTACATTATTAGACCCCAATTACAATCACTTTTTTTATATGTGCGCCTTTTGCCACTTGTTGTTTGACCGGGGATTTATATGTGAGAGAGTAGCATATAATGGAGAGGCTATATAACCCAATCTCTCTTCTTCTCTCTCACATGTTCTTCTTGAATGCAGGAAGGTGACGTGTTAATAAAAGCAGTAAAAAGGTTTGAAATGTAAATTGTAATTTTTTTTCGCGAGGAGAAAAAAGGGGCATATGCAAGAAACCTGTTGTAAAAAGGAGACAGATTTACACGCGTACAACAAGTAGCAGTGTATAAAACCATGTGTGATTGGCTTTTCAGCTGTCAACCCACTCAACAATCTTACTCTCTTAGTTCGCAGAATTTTACACATATTATTCTTCCTTTTTCTTTTTGGCAAAAAAAAATTTAGGCTCCTTTTCATTCTCATTGATGGTGATCTTGATATGATGGGAAAAAATTTCTGCTGTTTCTTCTCTCTGTGTCGACCTCGAGCTACTAATACGCTGTCATGTTGTTGCACACAGTTGAAAATTGGTATGGGGTTGCGCACTTTTCTGTGTGTAGGCTGCAATTATACGCATAAGAAGAAGGGGATAAAGAGAAGACAGTTCTCTCTCGCTGCTGATTGTTTTGTTTGGTGTCACAAGAATGTGTATCGCAACACAGTTGAGAGAGCTCTCTGCTTTTGTTTAGCAGGCCCCTTTTTCTTGCATTAGGTTCCAACTGATCACGACAATAATAACAAAAAAATATACATGCGATCAACTCGGCTCTCGAAACAAGAAGAGTGTTTCGTATGTACAAAGATCAGTTTGCCGTAAGCGTCTTTTCACTGGTGTGATTAGTATTGCAGAGCGACATGAAAGTGCGAGCACTTTTTTTTGACTCACAAAAATTGCCATCTACATAATCTACACACCAAGGATCAAGGAATGGCAAGGATGAGAATGTGGAGCAAGAAAATCGTTCATTGAGTAAAAGCTATGCTACTCCTCTGACATCGCCACTATGAAGATTCTTTTGTTTTCTCCTCGTTTTTTTGTTGTTGCAAAAAAATACCATCCAATTTCATTATGGGTCCAAGTGAAGATATAGGCAGCTAGAGGACAATAAATATTTTGTCGTGAATGAATTATTTTATGGGTTTTCCATGCAACATTCTATATACGACCATCCAAGAATAGAAGAAGAGAATGGATTGGATGCAACGGGTTTTTTTCAGGAGAGAGGGTAGGAGTCATACTGCACACAATTTTTGTTCGAAGAAGAAGAAGAAGAGAATAACAACGTCTTTTTTTCTTGCTCGCTGCTTGAGTGACTTCTTTTTTCCTTTTGTGATGACAAAAAAATGCTGCTGGGTCGAATTATGCACGCATTCGGGTTATAATTAGAAGTTAAAAGCAGACTTTGTTTCATTTTGACAGGCTCTCGACGTGAGCAAAAAAATGTGTGTGTGCGTGTATTAATGAATGGGAGTGAAAAAGTCAAACTTCAATTTTAGAAATATATATTTTGTTCATAAAATATTAATCAGGAAATGGACAATTATGAGGAGTATAAGTCGTTTTAAGATTTGTTTTGATTTGATGAGTGTGAGAATTAGTATAGCCGTGAGTCATCATCCAACACCCCTAAAAATGCGAGGGGTTGATGGCATAAAACGCACATACTTTCTTATGAATGAATGTTCAGTTTCCCCCAAAAAACATTTTTTCACTAGAAACTACTGAATGAAATCCATTGTTTTGTTTCTCCTGAATATATATGCTGAGGAAAGCTATATAGTTTACGTTCATTCGTCACTCCAACTTAGCTTCACTTCTTTTAAACGATTTATATACACTTTTGTGTAAAAAGTTTTTTTTGTTTTTGTTTGTTCACACTTCAAGAGCATTTTAACTGCCAGCTCATTACCATCGTCAACATCACCCACTTTTAATGTTGCATAAGAAGCATAGCCTTCTTAAGTAAGTGTAACAGCGACGTATATAGCTCTATTTTTAGCATCAGTTTTCTTTTCATGTTTCAAGAGTGGTCGACCGTCGTCGTCGTCGTGTGGTCTAGAATTTTGGGGTCTAATTGTGTTTCGTTCGCAGAGGAGCAAAGTGCAGAGGTTCTCTAATGATTAGTATGACGTAAAGTAAATGAGTGTTGGTCAAATGGTGCACGACGACGAGACATTTTCGTTGATATGAATAGCCTGTGAAATAGGTGGGGAAATGTGCACGCTTCATGATGAGAACAAATAATTTTCGTTTATGAGAGACTCGCTGATGATTTCGACATGACACGACTAATTTTTTTTTCATTCTGAATCGACGACATTCAAGCACCAGCGTGTATAAAAATCCGAAAAGAGAACAATGACGCGTTGCTTCGAATGCTTGCATCATCGTGAAGAAGAAAAGATATTGGAGAGTGGGAGTTATTTTGGATGGAGAGGGGGCATGTGATGATGTAATGATCTCTCTCTCTCTCTCGGACGATTGTGTGTGAGACACATGGTAATTAGAACCAGGTTTCATATATTCCTCATTTTTAATGGTGCTACTTACTATCGCCACCACTGCTCTGAAATGAGTTAATTTTCATAACTCCAGCCGCGTAGTAGTTGTGAGGATAATCGCGTTTTCATTATATATTGGAAGAAGCGTTTTGTTAGACGAAAATTTTGTGACGGGGGACGATAATGCACTTTTGCGCGACTCATTTGGAGTAAACCGAGATGAGAGAGAGAAAATATTATGGGAAATTATTTAAGTATGCTTGCTGGGATAATATGGGTCAAGCACTGTATGGGATCTGGCTTCCTCATGGGCTTTCTTTTGTGAACAGTCAAACTCCAGGAATAAATTGCGTTTTCGTCTTCTTCTGCATGACCATAACGCATAGGGAAGAATAATTATTCTTTGAGTGCGGGGCTTTGATAATTTTTTTGGGGGAGGGACTCCAATAATAATAATATAATACATGAGGAGTGATATATACTCACACAATGCCAAGCTTAAAGGACAATGCCCTTGTTGAAATTTGAATCGTGAATAGTTTTGCATGAATGTTTCCTGTTGAGATGCGCGTTAAGGTGCTCTGAGCCACAATCTTGTCCAAAAATCCCAATTTTAATATAATAATTACGATAGTTAAGATTAACAGGCAATTAATGCCAAACGCATAATAGGTATTATCTTAGGCAATTAGAATAACGGTGATTGGGTTGGGACTAAAATGAATTTTTGTGTGTGAACCAAACGATGGAAAAGTATATGTGTTCCGTTGAGTGATTTCTGAAAATGGCAACGCACATATATAAATTCTCATCGTCTTTCCTACAGTTCTATGAGCAAATGATTATTAGCTGCAAAACGCTAATTGTTTCTCTTTGATGATAACGATGATAGCAGCAAACTCATCATGACCACCACAAACAATCCCCATCATCATCATCATTATCACCGGCATCAAATGGTGGTAGCACCAAGCCTACGTAATTTCTTGATCGCGTCAACACCAAAAATCCCCTTTATTTTTCAAGTCATGGGCTTTGGTTTTTGACTTTTACGATTGCGACGATAGGATTTTCAGCAGCAGAAGCTCTCGGGGATTTTTTTACGAGCTACTGTGCATCATTTGAATTAAAATAGTGACTGCGCTTCTTGTTAAGTCTTTTCTTGCTTAACAGGGTGATTTGTGTCACTGTCAGGTGCATTTTATTTCACCTGAAAAAAGGTTTTCTTCTCTTCTTCTCCTACTTCTGGTAATTACACGCCTGGCGATTACAATACATAAGCTCTGATCAAGTTAAAAAAAACGCAAGTTCATACATGCTTAATATGGGAGTAGGATGGGTGATACCATATCATCGGGGGATATAAATGCTTGATGACTGACACTCTTCACTGATTTCTGTTTCCTTCGTATATTTTTTTATATTCTTGTTTCACTAGAAATCTTATGAGCACCACTGCACAGTCTCTGTCTCTGTGTTCCGGCTCAAAGAGTTTATCATCCCCCTTATACGTGATAATCTAGGGATTGCGAGTATATGAAAACAAAAAAATACATAATTTCCACACCTTGAAATCCTCACATCCTCTTTCGCTTCTCCAGGAGCTTTTGCAATCACTCAACTATCAGAATCAAAGATTTTTTACGCGATTTTGTTTGTGACCAGAAAAATCGCGTACATAATTTTGTGACTTTTGAAGCTGATGGATTAAAACATGGGGGTGGTGTTTAGATTTCTTCTCGCCATCTGCATCATCATCATCAGAAATTTACATTGAAGCAGATGACAGCACGTTTAAAATCATTTTAACACGTTATTTAAACTCCTGGGGATTGAGCTGAAAATTGTTATTTGGTTGAGCGAGGACCAACTCGATCTTATTTTAATGCGAACATCATAACGCACATATGCATGAACGCATAGTAGCTGGAGAGGAAGCTGTTTGTGGCTTAAATACTTTAACACAGGCTTTTGCTTTTTTTGTGCGTGTGTGTGTGTGTCATGTATTATGAGAGCGGATGAAAAAGAAGCTCCACTCTCGGTCCTTTGTTTTCACGCATCACTTGATATACAGTAGCGTCATGGGGTGATGATGATA
Source organism: Heteromurus nitidus (assembly GCA_034687055.1). Taxonomy (NCBI): domain Eukaryota; kingdom Metazoa; phylum Arthropoda; class Collembola; order Entomobryomorpha; family Entomobryidae; genus Heteromurus; species Heteromurus nitidus. The sequence continues at coordinate 5,519 of JAQFZW010000330.1, forward strand.
AGCCAAAGATTATCTTCTTTTTAAACGAATACGTTCAGACAAGAAGCTCACATAGACCCTCTGCACACCGCTTCTTGTCTAATCATTTTTTTCTTTCTTCATTCTCTTTCTCGTGTACTTTTTTCTATATTTTTCCAAGTCGAGATTTAAGTTGAGAAAAGCGCATCATAATATTCTCCATGATGATGATGCGCACCGCTAGAAGTGATGTGAAGCGGAGACTTCATATCTGATGATTATGAGAACGCTCTCGCCTCCACATCTTCTTCTCAACAACCCCAAGTCTCGCCCGAAATCTGTGACTGCGATGCATTGTTTCTCTGGAAAAAAACCTTATGGAGAGACCCTAATTTTATCCATTTTACAATCATCTTCTTCCCCCCGTCTTTCACAGAAGCTTGATGACTGCGTTTATATTGTGTCATGATTGCTACTTCTCTTTTGCCTCCTCGAAAATATCAGTTTTCAACGTGCTCCGCTCTGCCTTTGCATAGCATAATATTCATTTTTGGAAATACTTTATTGAGAAAAAAATTTAACGGAGCATATATGAGAAATGATGATGATGTGATGGGGCATCTCTCTCTGCTCGTCCTTATCTGACCTGTCGCGTAACACAAAAAAGACGCAAGGAAAAGAACCACTTAACACGCTGAATTTGAGTTACTTTTTTATTGTATACACCCTGTATAAGAATAGATATTCACTCAGTCAGTCATCATAAGTATATGAGATAAAAATCCATACCTCCATCATTATGATCATATATAGTGCTCAATCATCTTTTCTCTCTGTCGAGAGATGAGGGAAAAAGGGATGAAGAAGAAAAACTCAACCTCACGACAAAAGTATATGTGGTCGGTCGGTCTCCTCTCTCTCACACATCCATCTCCTTATGCGTACCTTATTGTTTTTGTGACAGATATAACTTGAGAAGTTTCAGTTCGTTAAAGCATGATAGTCCATCATCTCGTGAAATACAAGGCCATAAGATCTCCCTGATTTTTTAAGCTTTGTTATTATTGTGAATCACTTTGAGAGAGTTTCAGGTAAAGGGGGAAAGAGCTCTCTCAATCTCTACTTTTTTAAAGCTTGATGATTGATTGGTTTTTTAAGCTAAAAAGGTCGTCTCCTTATATCCTGTCTCTTCAAAAAAATGTATTATGATTTTGCTTAACCTTTTCAGAAAGATCGGGGGAGAAATATTCAACCAGACAGGTATATTTGTGTTCGGGTTGAGAGAAGAGAGATAATGTTCGGATGTGTATATTTTAAGGAATTTTGTAACTTTTCAAGGGTATATTGTGTTCCAGTATTGAGGGCATATTATCTTCAATCACCTCATCATCAGTCAGTCAGTCACTCAGCTGTAATAAGAATGAACGAGAGATTACGCAAAAGTGTAGATACCACAGGTGCCCATCAATTTGTTATAGGGGCTTCTCTCCTTCTTTGAGAGACAGGTATAGGTATTCAGTACGTATGTCCCAGCATTCCTCAAAGCACTAAGCTCCGTAGCTTCTGGAATCTGAGAGGAGAATCTTCTTTTTTTAAGAAAAGAGAACAAATGGGTCAAAACGGACCTACTGAACTTTATCAGGATTAAAGTCAGCAAAAAGGGTCCTTAAAAATATATCACTAGCTTGTCTTTATTGTTCTCGATATGATGGACTTTCATGCTAAATAAATTGTGTACTTTTTTCTCTTGGCGATGGATGGCTTGACATTGTCATCCCCCACGTCTCGAGAAAAAAACTCGAAAGAGTCGCCCGTCTACACATAAAGTAACCCAATAAGTCCTAAACAAATGACACTACTTCTTATCGTCATTTTTTTGTTTGTGTTGAATATTTATATGCATTCTTTATATTGATGATGGTTTCTACTCTCTGGACCTGGACCGTTGTCCAAAGTTCAGTGCAAGGATTATGGATGCATGACGCATATATATGTATTCTAGGAGCATCACCAAAACTATGCCAAAAAAATTCTTAAAAAGAGAAACAAAGACATTTCCAAACGTTGACAAGTAAAAAATATATCGGAGACGGATGTTCCAGTATACGTTTTTTTTGGCTCACTGACTGATTTTATTGGGGGATGGAGTGTGATTCAGAGAATAGATATGGGAAATACCACGTCGGAGAAAATGGGAACAGATATATACGTATTTTAGATACATTGTAGCATCAGTTGACTTTTTTTTCTCGTGAACTGCATTTCAAGAACGGTTTTGCTGTTCAAGTGTTTTGCCAAGTCGGCTTAAAAAACGGTGAAGTGGAAGGAGTGATAGCTCTACATGATAGGAACATTATTGTTGGGGGGAAAAGGTACAAGAAGAACGATGCGTTATGCTCATTTGAAAGAAAATGAGGAAGAATATATGTTTGTGCTAGTCAAGTGTTCGGCGAAAAAAGGAGTGAAGAGTGTTGAGCGTGCAAGCAAGCTCAAAAAGCTACATAATTTCACGATCCTCCTGTCCATAGCGTAACAAGATTCCAATTCATCACACTTGGCTGATTCTTGCTCAATTTTTTTTGTTCTCCTTCTTCTTCACTCAGGCTATATAAGCTGCGGAGGAGAGAAGACAAAAGTATACTTCATCTACTCCTGTCTCCGGCTACTAATCATAAACGTAGTCTGTATATAAAAGTCGCCTTTTTCTGGGCTGAGACAAGGATATTGTGTGTACCACCTCACGGATCACACACATGAATGAATACATGTGCATGCAATAAGCACGGGCTATATAGATAGTAGAAAAAAGTGGTTGTTTCCAATCTGCTCACTTCTTTCGGGATTTAAATATAAAAAAATCGAATCAACAACACCTCCAAAAACCAAAAAAGCTTGATTATCACCGAACACCACCAACCACACCTTCTCTGATCATTGTCCTCCTCGCGTATTTGATTTTTTTCTTTGAAAAATGACAGAAAAAATGAATGTTGATTTTTTTCCCGAGTATAACTGAAAAGAGCAAACCTGTCGTTCTGCACGTCCGTTGGACGACGACGTCGACACGGGCGGGTTTCAAAAGTGGTCGGTTTGTCGGTAAAAATGTGTGTATAGCCAACACACATCCGTTTATTTAATCGTCACCGCACCACCACCACGTCTCGATATGTGTGTTTTTTATTATGATTTGATGATGTGACGGCATTTATCTTCTTCTTTGTATGCACATGCTTTTACAAGACATAATTTTCCGCTTATTGCCACCAGAACCAAGTCAGGGAAAAAAATACCTGCGCCACATTACGCTAAATAGTTCAGCGATCTAAACAAGAGAAAAGATGGTGACGACGGCTAATCGGAGGGGATATATATATACAAAATGTAATTTACACGAAAAAAAATTCAAGAGGAAATATCAATCTTATTTTTCAATACATGACAATAATGATGATTTTCCTTTTGGGTATATAAATAATGTGTGCAGTAGGTCCCCTTAAATGTGGAGCATAAATTTAGCGGTGTGAGTGTGTGCGTATGAGCGTTCGATAACGATATCCATGTACGTTAAGTGTATCACATAATCCTTTGTTGATTTTTCTCTCTCTGTTCGACGGTTATAATATTGGTGTTAAGTACCTCTCCACACTTTCATCTACGTCTCTCTGCAGCAGCGTCAACGTACGTGGTCTGATCCGCTTTAAAACGTTTATTTATGCATGATCAAGCGATTTATAAGATTTTTTCTAAAGAAAAAGTAAGAAAGAATGTCGTGTTTGGAGGCATTTTAAACACACGACGATCTTATAAGATGCATTAGCTTTGTAGACTTGGTCGAGTGCAAATTCTCAGTGGAAGTTAATGAGAGGAAGCTGCTCTCTCAGCTCACCCAACATGAATATCGGATTTTTGCTCAGAGTTTACACACACTTTTTGTCACATTTTGAAGAAATCAATTTTTTGCTCGCTACTCAGTCACATATCGTTATATCCCCGTTTTCTTTCAAATTATAAACAGAAAAGATAGCTGTAATATGATTTTCAACGCGTGATTATGTGCTGCTGTAATATACATTTTTTTCTTTAAAAAACACACAAACTCACCGGCCATTGTCCGCTCTGTAAACTGTGACGACGGTGGTGGGGATGATAATGATTGGAGAATAAAAAAGCGATTATATATGTTGGTTTTACTAAACTTAAACAACAAGAACGTGGGGTACACACCTACTGCACGACGAGCATAGATTCGAAGACGTGGATGGACGTGAGACGATGTGACAACTTGTCTAATTCATCCCCATCAAGATTAAGCAGAAAGGAAATGATGAAAAATCATCGATAAAAAACAAGTCACAAAAAATATATCAAGCCTGCGTCGAGGAAAAATCAAACATGCTCTTATTTGTCTTTTGAGTGGTTATTTTTTGTATACCGCGTGAGTGCTGAAAAAGTATATCAGTTTATATATTTTAAGCATATATGATCATAATGGGTTGCTTGTTTTAGATAATGACAACGCGATACATGTCTTGTAAAAAGTACGTGGTAAAACGAACCTAGTACGTGTCATCCTTTAGAGAAAAACACTCGACAATAAATAAATAAAAAATAGATTTTCACCTGCTTTTTTCCAATGTAAAACGGATATATATATTTTTGGTGTGGTTTCTTCGTGGGCAACAATGATGCGATGATCATTGATTTTTTTTTCGCAAAAGAGATGAGAAAATTTTCTATTGTCCTGGTTCTGCGAGAGATCGGTGGTGGTGCGAAATTGTGGGTGGACGTGTCATTGCTCATTTGATCAAGTCCGGCGTTTTTTCTCTTCTTCGTCTTCTCTTGTTGACGGTACACGTATATTTTTACGTGTCGGTGCGGTGTTTTTAGATGACCGGTGGTGGTGATGATGTGGCCATTGTGGCAATGACTTATGATGACGAACGTGGTGACAATATGATGGTCATTTTCAGCAAACATATGCGAGATGTCTCTTGCAAATATGCTTTTTAAAAGAAAACTGAGTCGGGAAAAATAACATGGCGGTGCTTAACGAACAAATTCATGAGAACAAAGCGGTTGTGTGATTCTTGTTCTTGATTTGGTGGAGGTGGTCATCAGCAACAACCAGAGCGTCAGCTTTCCCTGTAATTTTCCGCATGATTGTGTTTTAAAGTCTCATATATTCTAGCTAGTTCGATGAATGAAATTTTTTTTACATATAATTTGTAAATTCGCATATTTTTAGGAAGCCATGTTGTGTTTGCTCAACAAAATATACCGAAACGTGTGTTTTAGCGACCTTTCTAGATTTGGTAGACAACCTCAGCGACACATGCTATTCAAACGTGACCTTCGTTTAAAAAAATTCAAGCAACAAGTCCTGCTTATCCATATATTTATCGCAGTTAATTTTTCAAGATCGTTCTTGTTCTAAATGTCATGACCAGTCAGTATATACTCAGCCGGGATTACATACATATATTCAATGTGTGTCTGCTACCGTGCGCTGAATCATGTCACGATTTCTGCACTGTCAAATGCCCTTGTGATCTATATATATATAAGTTGCTAAACTGGAGAGGCTGAAGAGGAACACGGCATACACACATGATCCTTTCAGATCAGACAGGTAGATATTGTATCATCCCTGGAACAATACCGTGTGCACGTCAAAAAAAATTCCTCCCCGTGCACAGAAGCGCATATATATACGTGGCGATATTCTTCTTCCGCTTTTAGGGAAAATTGAATGAATGGGATATTATAAAATGGCATTTCCGCACTCAGGAAAACCATCACTGGATATGTCTTTCCCAATAGTGAAGAGTGTGTGTCATGCACAGTGAGATGAGAGAGAGAAAAGCCGGAGGAGTTGGTGATGAAGCAGCATCAATGAATCGTGTGTTCTCTAATAATAGGAGCATCAACGTGACGTTTGAACGTTACACGATAAAAGTAACCGTTTTTGTGTTGCCGTTTTGTTTGGTGAAGGACATGTGTTTTTGTTCCATTTTGAGGGTCACCTCATCATCATCTTCATAGAGCACGCATGGGGATGTATGAATGAATGTGAATTATAAATACATTTATCCTTTTTTTGGTGGCAGCACATAGGAATTATTATTATTATTATCATGATGCTGGATACAATGACCGCCTGCCTCACTGACTGACTGCTACTTTTCCTCTGGAAAAAAAGTCCCTCTTGTCTCTAATGTTTGAACATCCTGGCTTTTATTTTCTCAACTCTCTATTCACCCGTTTTTATTATAAATAACACAAGAGAGATGTGTATACGTGTTGAATGAAACGTTACCTCTTCACGAGATATATAAAATGATGCTGACTCTTTCATTCTTCTCCAAAAGAAAAAATTACTACCTAGCTCCCATGAGCTAGCGAGTTTTTTTTTCTCTTCATTTAATTTTTCACAGAAAAAGTTTTCGTATTTGAATGCGCTCGAGGATATGATTGCTCAGGTGCGACGTTTGTAGGACAACGTCAAAATGTGTGATGCTGGTATTCCAGAGAATATTCATCATGTCCTGCTGCTCTTCTTTTTTTACCTGGCCATGTGGCTTTTTCAATGTCATCCGCAGGTTGTTTCGTGGTTGCATGAGTATTGATTTGTCGAGATACACATTTGAACAGAGAAAAATAAAAATCTATTGTATCAGAGAGAATTCGCCTCTGAACTTGATAATTTGATCAATTACACATTCCTCTCTGCTCGTTTCATCCTCAGTTTATAACTTTGCAGTTTTTTTAAAGTCATGAAAAGGCTGGTGCGTGCTAACCCAATATCATGGTCATGATGATATATCGTGTGTGGGCATATGAAAAAATCTATATATATAATATCACAACGGGCATTTATAAGAGCGAAAAAAAGGTTTGGATCGTGTGCACACAATGAGAATCAATGAATGGTAGAACTCGTCTCCTTATTTCTGTGGGAGTATGGCATGACTACTTCCAATTTTGTCACAGGGTCGTGGTTATCTTGCGCCAAATAGGTGTCCGTCCTCATCATCATCATCACTTTTTAGTTCCTCATTCAGGTTTATAAAAACTCAACTCTCCTCTGTGATTTTTGTGGTTGATCACAGAAATTATCCACACCAAGAAAATGACGATGACGCGCGGTGGTGGTGTGGAGGAGAGTCAGAAAAAAAACTTTGTGCATTTTTGCTAAACTTATTGTTTTGTACCTGTCATTTCCCGAAAGGGGTATAAAAAATGTCACAAGACGTACATACTCTTTGGTGGATAAAAAAATTCTCATCATTTTGGTTTTTACAAGAAATTGGGTTGATGTCACCAAGGTTCGGAGTCAGGATCAGCAGAAAATTGAGCTGAGAAAAAATACCTTTAGGTTAACGGGGCATTCAGAGAAATGCTGCACACGAGGAGATGAGGGGTTCCCCTGTCGCATGCAACGTGCACACCAGAAGCAGAGAGAAGAAACAAGTCGTCGGGTCGTGCATACGGCTACTAGAAAATATACAGTTTTTTTGTGGTTTTCCCCAAATGACACATTTTGCAAACTGTCCTCAAGTTTTACTTTTGAGAAACAGTTTTCCATCACGCTTTTCCTCACACTTTAAAAAGAACCTTTCAACTTTATATACGTGCAATTAGTATATTGCTCAAGGGTGTCAAGTCCTGTAATTGGATACACATACGTGTGCAGATAAAACGTAATTACGGATAATCTTCTCAAGAAAATCTATGCCGAAATCAGAAACGTAAAAAGAGTTTAATATCATCCATCAGGAAATCAATGTTCAGATATGGGTTTAATAGGCAAACTATATATACTCTATTTCAGACGAGTGGCTGAAACTTTTAAGCGTGGGAAGAGAATACTTATATATAAATTAAGTTGATAGCTTTCTTATCGAAATATTATAGCATTTTTGTAATTTATTTAGGTGTCTAGACTTGATAGACACCCTGACGTCGGTCACTATAGTCGGGTTTCATACACGACTCGGCAACGCTATAGATTCGTTTTGTTCTTCCAAAATCGTTTGTTTTGATTAGAAAAATGGTAATGCAGAAAAATGAAGTTTAAAAAAATACTAATATTTCGTTATCAAAACATTGCTTCGGGGGTTCAGCACCGACACTGAACTGATTATGGGTTTTTTGTCTGGAAAAGCAATAAGACATTGAACTGTGTTTTTATATATTTGTCAGTCTGGAGATTTTGTGTGTGAATGCATAGTAGCATATCCGTGAGGTGCGTCACCCAAGAGCATATATACGTTGAATGAATGAGTGTATATGTGTCTTGTTTGTTCCAACAAGTGTATTGACTGGGAATAAGTGTCTGTGAATTGAGACATTAGCTTATCGCTGAAAAAAACTAACTTTTATTGAGATGCCACTTACGAAATCAGTTTCTCTAAACTCTTTTCTTGTCTACGTACATGCGTTTTATGCAAGTAATATATAATGCATTTTTCGGCACTTTTGATTTCAAATACGTTAAGCGAAGCAAGAAGAAATATAAAGATTGAGAATAGGTTTAAAAGCGTTGGAAGGACTTCTTACTGTGATCGTGTAATGTATCAGTTGTCTACGTGTGGTTTTCAGATGTAAAAAAATTGTGTGTATGCAGATGATTCCAGAGACTCACAAAATTTTGAAGAAAAAGGAGATGTTTTCTACGAGAGCATACATATTTCCTCAACTGCTGGATTTTTTTGGACAAAGAGCGAATAAAAAGAGTTTTACGAAACATGGAGAAGAGAGAAAAGTCTAAAGAAATGCATTGAAGATTGGAATGATATGAAATTTGAAAAGAAATGGAAAGATGAGCGTGCCGCAGGAGGTAAGGGTGATTGTGTGTGTGTGCTCATAGCTTTTAAACAACAAAAAAAAATCTTTGAAATGACGGAGGATAGGTTTTTCCCTGTAAAAGTTAGCACATCTCTCTCGCATATGATACACACACGCATACTGACTGACTGATGAGTCAAGTGGTACTTCTCTCATCCCCGAGAGAAGGTTTTTTACACCAAATTTTTGCTGTCTTGTTTAAGGTGCGTTTCAGCTAGTCACAATGCATTATGTCTCTCTGTTCACCTTCAACGTTTTGTAATACACTAGCTAAAAAAACTAATCCGTGAGATCAAACTGCATTTTGTGGAGAGAGGGCCTTCTCTAATGCACATGGCATAAAGCATATAATAAAGCACAGCGCATAACATTCTGTGTGCATCCCGTGGTGCTTCTTCAGCTCTCTCTGTGTGCTCACACACAACAGCTTTTTTTCAAAGCCAATGTTTTTATCAAACTTTTTTTTCGTACTTAGTTAGTTATCCTGAGCATCATGACAATCAGTTGCTCTTCTTGCTCTGTTATCGCATCACAGAGCTCTCTCTGCTATATACTACGCAAAGGCTCACACAAGCTCCTACTTTTTTGTGTCTGTTCTGTTGGAGTGTGGTGGTTTCTCAACCAAAAGCGATCGGCACTATGGTGGTGTGTGGTGGGTGTCTGCTCGCTGACGACTGACTGCTCCTTCCTCCCTTTACGTTTACTCACTTTAAGCGGAGAAGAAAGAGAGCAAAAGGCACAAGTGTTGTATATGTTCCTCTCTCTCAAAAGCATTTTTCTCTCTTCTTCTGGGACATGTGAGATTGGAGTGAAGAAGTCTCTTTTCCTTGTGGAGGGTCCTCATACATATATATCCAGAGAGGAAAGGATTCTCAGCAGAGGTAGTTTACGTTTAGGGTCGGCGGATTATCAATACATTATTGGAAGGAGAGAAACTCTACCCGACGACGAGACCCTTTTCCCTTATTATTACACACAAGGCGTTCTCTGTTTTCTTCGTGGTCCACACAAAACTCCACCACCACTTGTGCTCTGAAAAAAAGTTCGGTATGGAGCAGTAAATGCCGATGATGATCATCATCTATATAGCATGGTCCAACACCATAACCAAAGACTCCTTTTGTGATCGGCATGAGTATTGTTATGAGTATTAAGACCTCCAGTTGTTGTCAGTGGATGAGTTGATGTGTTTGTGTGTACGCACATATATAAACTCCTCTCCCCGCATACACTCTGGGATAATACCGTTTCCTCACGTAACTTCATGTTGACTCGTGTGATATGTTTTGTGTGTGTGTGAAGGACTCACTGTTAAGGACGTGGTCCCTTGCGGATTATCCGTTTAGTCCTTGTTGGGTCGTGGTCGTGGTATGACACACAAGACGAACTGAGAGAGAAAGAAAGAAGAGTGTACGTCTCATTTCACCAATTCCATATTCCGCTTGACCTTCTCCTTCTCAATCATCAACTTGACTTTATGGCTCTCTTAAGGATATATACTCTTACACATGGGTCCCAAGAGTGAGTCTTTTTTGTTATTTTGTCAAAAAAAGAAGAAGTTCATGCGTGGATATAGCTCCTTCGAAAAGTATTAACTCTGGGAGTTAAGTTTTTTAGGTGTTCATGAGAAAAACGTAGTAGTGACTCACACACGTCACACGGTTTTATTGACATCCCAAAAAGTGGACTGGACATGTACTGGAGTTATCAAGCTGGAGAGAAGAAAAAAAAAGTTTCCTCTTTTGTGCGTATAGACGTCAGATCACTCGCATCAATGATTGTGTGTGAAAATGAATGGGAAGCTATCAAGGTGTTTGTTTTGTGTATCGTCATGAATTGCTTAATTAGTTCCTCGTAAATTAGGTGTTAATTACACCAAGAGTCCAAGGAGTGAGAGGGGAAACTCGTTGACGTGGTTAATGAGACTCTAAAATAGTTCGTGTCGTTTTAAAACTCGGCTCACACAACAGAACGAGGACAAATATATTCGTGTGCTCTGTGTGTATGAGCTTGTGTGTCTGTGTGAAATCTTTGCGAAAGCACGTGCTTTCTGAGCTGATTTTCTTGGTGAGATTAAGAGACTCTATGGGGCTTCCTGATATCTCGAGCTTGTCAAGTGAAGCATATATTCGTGATTTTCTGTGTACAGTCATTAAATTCCTGTGATTTGATTGAACTCTATCTGTGACTGCTCTGAAAATTTAGTAAACTGACCTACAAAACAATAAAAGTTCTTTCACTCATGGGATTTACTATATATCATGCATCAGCGTGTATTTTCTTGTGATATAAAACTCGTTGTTCGGAGTAAATGTGGAGTGATAATAAGAGAGGAATGAGCCACAGGACAAACTATGTTGTTCAAAGGGAACAGTAGCAAATTGGAGCTACTCATTGAAAAAATACAAGCAACAAAAGAAACTTCAGGTTAATACACAATTATATGTTTATTCATCAATTATTTTTCTTTTTCGTTGAAATTTTGTATCTGCAATTGTGTCACATAATCTCATGACACGATTTAGCATATTATATGAACCTGACATTTCACTAGAATGAAATTAGCGTATGAAAGTGGCGTGGTCAGAGACCTGTGACACTTTTTTGTGTATAATAATAAGTGTGTTCATATACGTGTGCACTGAAGGACACAAGTTTAATTAAATTTTCTCACTGTACGTGTATTTTCTCTTTGCAGACACTTTGGGGACTGAGCCCAGCTTATCTTGGCATTCGGAGACGGCGGACGAAGACGGGAACTCGCTGTCGCCAAGCTCATGTGAGACACCCAACAGTATTGCGACGGATGGGATTGATCCGGAGATAAGTTTCACAATTGGCCCAACCGACTCCACACCTTACGCTTGCCAATTTTGTGAAAAGGCTTTTCCACGACTCTCCTATCTCAAGAAACACGAGCAGGTGTGTATTCTTTTTGAAAGTTATATATTCACGCAGTTTGCATTCAAAATGAGAGCATGCATATTCGTACGAATATATATGTCGCGAGCAATAATGGTCACTGTACATCGATGGTATTAATAGGCATGGGTTAATTAAGAGAAGTCTTGTGAAGGCATGCCTATGCACAACTGGGAGGTAACGGCTGGAAATTAAGAACCGCTTTTACACAGTTGACCTTGATGGTTACGGCAGGCGTACAAATTTAGGCAATGACGAAAGGTGTCGAGGTTTGTAGAACTCGTAGGTACATGCAATTTAGGTAACATGTCATTTAGGAAAAACGTATTAAGCGAGCAGCACAATTAGCGCTACTCCATCGGATAATCATTGTACCAATTTCCAGACAGTATTTATCAAACGATTGTGAGTAATGATAGGCGACACACAAGACAGGGAGGTCCGCAACAGCGACTCGAAAACTTTTTTTGAGCTCCGCGTATCATGTTCAAACATAGCCATTGGGAATGAGCTCTGAGAAATGAATGGATTTCATTTTTCTCTCTGTGTCTCCTTATCCTTCTTTGTTCCGCATTATTACTCATCCAAGATTATCTGCATAAAATTCTCGCGAAGAGGTTCTTTATCAGAGTTTGGTTAGTCCTAGACAAACGAAACGTTTTAAAAGATTTTCTTCTCTATCTGACAGCATAGATTTAGAAAGTTATGCTTGTTCAAAATTTTTAAAACGTATTTATCATAAAAAACTTTTTACGACATAAATGAGTGTGACATAAGAGAGTTGATTTCCACAAAAAAATGCTTATCATGGTTCATAATACGGTTTTACAAACAAAACTTTTTACAATATGAAATAATCAGGATAATATTTTTTGCTTCAGGATTGTTTTCATGTTGACTCGAGGACACGAAATGTCTTAAATATATTTTACCCGATTCTGTGTGTTATGAAGGGTTCTCTTGGCAAGATGAGCGTTTCAAAACATACATCATCTTGTCTCAAAAAACAAGTACAAAGTTTGGAGAAATATATTATTGAGCTTGTGATCTTTCTAGATAAATAGTTGACACAAGAATTTATTTTTTAGCTGACTTTGCTTAAACTCAAATCCACGTTACTTCTATATCTTCAGCACTCTTATTGTGATAGTGTGAAAGAGAACGCTAGAGAGAGAGAAGGGAAAGAAGTCAAAAATATTTTTATATGCGCCCATGATAGCGTGAGACATACGAATGAGTGAGTCAAGCCTGTAAGGGGGTTTTATAATTAAGTAATTTGATTATCTTTTCCAGAGTCACAGCGACCAGATGCCGTTCAAGTGTGACTTTTGTCAGCGACTCTTCAAGCACAAACGGAGTCGTGACCGCCATGTCAAGCTGCACACGGGTGATAAGAAGTACCGGTGTCCGCATTGCGAATCCGCTTTCTCCAGAAGGTTTGTTACGACACACACTCTCTCTCTGAACATGGCAAACATATAGGAACATGGAACGAAATGAAACAACGTATTGTTTTTTTGTGTGTGATTGGCATATATAGCGATCACCTAAAGATCCATTTGAAGACACACGATCATCAAAAGCCTTACCAATGTGTTGTCTGCAATCGTGGGTACAACACCGCCGCAGCGCTCACATCGCACATGCAAAATCACAAGAAGGAGTCGTCTGTTCACAGTACCCCAAGTCCCGGTGCATACAGATGTTTGCAATGCAACGGGACTTTTCACACTGGAGAGGATCTCCAGGTACGATCATTTAATCCTGTATACATATGCAATTTGCACCGAGCATATATAAATACAACACATATGCTATATGAACCATATATATTCCGTATATAGGCGCACGTCCTCCAGAACCACAGGCCGATAAGCTCAACCACACCGGAAAAGCCGGACATAATCAGCCTGAAGCGGTTCTCGTCATCCCCCAAAACACCATCCTCTTCCCCGTCTATGAAGCCGAGGAGCTCAGTGGAGCCGGAGCAACTCACTCCACATCACATGCTTCTCCCATTCCCAATGCCAAAATTGGCTTGCATCTACTGTCCAAAAGACTCGTTCACTTCGATGGAATCGCTTCAGCTTCACGTTCAAGCATTTCACGGTCAGTTTGACACATTATCCTTTGTCTTATCCCAAATGTACAAATGTATATAAACACACACAGAATCATTCTAAAACACTCATCTTTTTTGTGTATGCAGGCTCGTTGCTGAACGGCGAGTTGGGAGAAAGTCCGCACCACCTTTCACCAATCGCCACACCTTCAGGCTTCGCGTCTCCAGACAGCCTCACCTCGCCTAATGGGTTCCCATGCACCTTCTGCACAATGAAGTTCCCTAGTCTGAGCGCCCTCCACAAGCACGCCGTCACCGTCCACAGTTTGAGTGGATATCTGCAGGCGAAAGCAAAAGAGAATGCGTTCTGTGCACAATGTGCGATCGCATTTCCCAACAGTGCTTTGTACGCTGAACATTTTATGCTGTTCCATGCAAACAATGGGCATCTTAGGAGTAAAATGCCGGTGAGAATTAACATTATTTCCTATCCTTTTCATTAAAGTTCTCGCTGAATTACACAAAATTCTGTTGAGAAAAGTGCACCCGTCTCACAATGCCCCAAAAACCGTATATATTGCAGTGCATACGTAAAGAATGAGGAAATCATGTAATTTTTTTAGCGTGAGCAAATACTACATGTTTGTTGTGTGTTGTATGTTATTCAACAGGTGTGTTCACCAGAGCCGCTCCAAATGAAACCTACCGACTTGAGCAAGAAGAGCAAATCTTCTTGCGAGTTGCCGTCCTCGAGCACAAGCGGCATGTCCCACTCGGCAGCAGTGTCTGCAGCAAAAAAGCAGAAGCGTAGTGAAGAGGATGATGTGCATAGCAGCAGTGGTGGGAGCGGGTTGAGTATGTCAATCTCAGCATCTGAAATGCGATCCAGCTCATCTCTCGCTGCAGCTGTGGCCGCAGCAGCAGCGGCAGCAGCACACTCCAACAATAATAACATCAATCCCATCATGTCACTTGTTGGAGCGCCAGTCCTCTTATGCAGCCAGTGCAATGCCGGTTTCTCCGACTTTGAGTCGTTTCGAACTCACCTCAAGAGTCACTTGGAGGAGGTTGTGCAAAAGTTTGGATGCGAAGAGTGCGACAATGAGTTCTCCACGGAGGAGCAACTTGAGAATCATAGCATGGCTCACTACTTGTCCATGAGCACCGAGTATGGATGCCAGAGTTGTATGAAGCTGTTTGGGAAACCGGATGAGTTGCAGAAACATTTAATGGATATTCATGCTCATCATCTCTACCGATGCGCCTTGTGCAAGGAAATGTTTGACTCGAAAGTCTCCATCCAAGTCCATTTCGCCGTCAAGCACAGCAATGAATGCAAAATGTTCCGGTGCAATTCGTGCAGCAATGTCTTCAGGTCGGAGATTGAGTTCCAGGTACGTGTGCTTATCCATATACGTACACATATCACTTGCATATATGTTACTTCATACGTTAACACAAATCTTTTTAATATCTGAAGGTCCACGTGAAGATGGTCCACCTGAGAAAACTTTCTCCGTACCGCTGCCTCCTGTGCAGCTCGTCCTTTCCCAGCGAGCTGGATCTGCAGTTCCACCTGAGCACCCATCAGAAGCAGTTTATATGCAAAATGTGCGATGCAGCATTCCACGTTGAGTTCCTCCTAGACAAACATATGGAGACTCATCATTCGTCGGTGGTGAACGGGAACTCAAATTCGGACCATCATACGCACTCCGCCCGTGCATCCAGCACCACGAGTGGCAACAAGTCAGGGAAGAAGGGTTCCGCTCATCACTCATCCTCCGCGAGTGGGAAAGCAGCCAAAGAATTGAAATGCGACATTTGTGACAAGCAAATCGGGAGCGAGCAAGAGCTCTCCACCCATCGCAAGCAAGTCCACCACATTCTCCAGTCTCAAGGAAACGTGTCCGACTCGTCGACGACTGGAGGCAATAATAATAATAATAAGTTACCACACAATAACGCTAGTCACAAATCCTCTCACCAAAATCATTCTCATCTGCATCACCACCACCATCATCTCCAATCCGCCACATCATCCTCGAGCACGACAGGAAATAACAGCAGCTCGTCTGGCATTCCTGCTGCTGCTGGAAATACGTCAAGTACACTTAGCCTGAGCTGTGCTTATTGCAATGAAAATTGTAAAAGTAGAACAGATTTGGAGAACCACATGAAAACACATCAAGTGGTTGCGAGTGGTAAGCACAAATGTAATATCTGCGACGAGGTATGTCCATCAGCGACACTACTTGCCGAGCATAAATTAACCCACTGCAAGGTGGTGTCTGGAACGACGTGCACAGGATGCAAGCAAAATATTTCCAGCGAGGAACAGTACTACTTCCACATGAAACAGCACTCATCAGCCTCCGAGTCAAGTAGCAATGGGAGTAGTGTTGGATCGTCGACTGGAAGCAGTCTGAAAACGCTCAGTTCCCAACTTCCCATTCCTTGCGTGATTTGCAGACAAACGCTAATGACCGAAATTGAAGTTCAGGTGCACTGCAAATTCCACACTAGATTCGACGAGGGAAGTTGCAATGAAGCAAGTCCAGGCAAGTCAAATAATCCACTTAATCCTGCCAAATCTCCTTCCAGCATCACCGGTGGCGGCACCAGAGTCCAGGCACAGTGCTGCCTCTGCTTCAAAACTGAAACGAGGACGGATACGAATGGAAGGAATGGTTTCTCCACAGAGCCACAGCCATTCATTTGCGATGATTGCTATCAGAAGAAGACTTCACTGTCCCTCCCCTTCCCACCTCGTTTCTTCTTGCAGGGTGGTGGTGGAAACTTGTCCGACCTCGGCACAAAGTCGCCTTCATCCACAACACCAGAAGATGGCCGACCAGCGAGCTCCAACTCTGCGGTGACCACGACCACAACTCCAGACACGCTGAAGTCATACCAATGCATCAAATGTCAAATGAGTTTCGCTTCCGAGCAGGAAATCCAGGCTCACGTAGTGGTCCACCTGAAGAACGAAGGTTCCTCCCATGAATGCTACATTTGCAATCACGTCTCCTTCGACACGCCCCTCAAACTCCAGTGTCACTTGATCGAGCACACTTTCGAAGGCTGCTCATCCTTCACTTGCTACATGTGCTCATCCGTGTTCACCGCTGCCGCCAATCTCCAGCAGCACATGTTGGAGCATGGGCTCCACAATCGTCCCTACGACTGCTCGTTGTGTCACCTCAAATTCTTTTTCCGTGCTGAGCTCGAGAACCACATGGTCACTCACGAGCAACTCAAAGAGTTGCTCAGCCGAGACGGGATGAATTTGAAAATGGACGTTGGTCATCAGTCGTCGAACAGCAGTAATAAACGTCCACTCAACCTGAGCAGTGCTCAGTCGGAACGACTTTCCAGTAGCAGCAGTCCAGTCACCACAACCCATTCCAACGGCAGCAATAATAACCGGACCTCGACGAAGCAGAAACGGAAGCGATTCTTTTACAGATCGGACGACTCTGACGAAGAGCTGGAGCCAGTTGTTAACGTCAAGGTCGAAATTAGTCCAGCCAACAAACAAGACTCATCCACCACTGGTCCTTGTGGGCACGTATTGAGTGGCGAGAGCACTACTTCCCTAACCTCCAAACTGACTGAACTGGCGGAGGAACAGAATCGCAAGTCCTCCACAACCAGTAATCCTGAAGATATTCGGTCCTCCTCAAATACGCAAAAACTTGATAATCAAAGTGAGGGTGCCCATTAGTTTAAAAAAAGATGGCCGATACGACAATGCATTATATTATTATACAAACTCATAGGACTTTTAACTACCAATTATAAGTTATTCTCATGTAGCTTCTCATTTATTTTTTAATTAAGTAAAAATTACACATTAGTCCGTGCTAGGAGCATTTATCATATAAAAAATTGCACTTGTAACATTTAAATCAATCGTACATAAATGATAAGCACAATTTATTTTTTAGGGGAAAAACACACACATCGTCTGCAATATATACAATTGAAAATTGACTTGTGCATAAAACGTGATAGGTACCACTTAACGATTAGTTGTTTTTTTTAGTTAATTGCTTTACTTAAAATATATAATATGACAAATGTAAAATTACCATTAAATTAATCAATGTTTTGTTACAAGCTGCTCATTGTGCATTGTAATTAATAATTGTAAAAAAATGTATTGAGCATCATGTACAATTTTAATATGAAACATAAAATATATAAGGCAAAAAATGCTATTTACTCTAATTATTGTTGGATTTACACACATTATTATACGTACTCAATAAAAGTCAACGGACGCTTTAAATAAAAACGATTTTCATTATTTTGTGGTTATCTTGCGCGTGATTTCATTGATAACATGAGTCTGGGGAAAAACGCTTGGAAAATGAACAAAGGTTCTCTCGGATTGCATACTGCCCGTATGCATACCGTCACGCATGAGAGCACATCATCGTCACAGGGCTACTTGCTGCGAAGCGCTAAAGCATATTTTTTGTGTATCAACACATGTGCACATAAGTACGTTATACATACGTCTGTGCACCTTGACAGTGATTTTTATATTTTTGTTTGTCAATTAATTAAATAATAATTAATTTTGTACGGGATGGGGAAGGTGAGGAGCAAAAAGTGTTCGAAAATTGCGAGGTCGGACCCAACGGGTCTGGACAAAGGTGCAGCGGCAGAGGACGAGCCAGATGCTTGTGCAGACTTGGGACCTGTGTCGGCATTTGTTCAAACCATTTTGGAACAGGTATATATATTTAGTTTAGTAGATAGTTTTTCAATTAATTAATTAATTAAGATTGGTATGGATGTTGTACTTAAATTGTGAGGTTTATTTTTTTTAGCTTCGTAGCCACCTTACTGAAGAACGGGACAGCGGATTGAATTCTATAACTGCGGCGTCTTCCAAACCCGCATACTTGGAGGAAATTTTGAAAGGTGACATGTTTAAGGTTGTGTCGCCACTGCTGTTAGATCCGAGTGTGTCTGTCAGGCACTCTGCTGCAGGTGCTTTAAGGTATAAAACAATTTTTTGTATTTTAATGGACTTTAAAGTGGTGTAGATGCTTTTTGCAACGACTTGAGAATATTTGCTCTTGGTTTTAGAAACTTAAGCTCGGTTAGTATGGAAGTCTGTGAACTCATGATATCTGCTGATGTGATGACGCCGTTGGTTGCTCTACTTAAGCAGGTACTTGATTTAATTAACTAATGATATTTAGTGGCTAAACTTGAATCTCTAATCTGAGTGATTTCAGAAACATTTCGCTAAGATCAAATTTAATATTATATCAAATTTGTGTGCTGTAGAAATATGGCAGTGATTGGACTCCTCTGTCGAAGGAAAAGAAATCGAAACAACCGTTTAAAATTGACTCGTCAACGGAAGGTTTCATTGAAGCTGTTACTTTACTTTGGAATTTATGGTGAGTTGGTGTTGGTTGGGTTGCTTAAGATAAGAAAGTGTCGGAATTTCCTAATTTACTCCACGATTTAATTTACTAATAGCGAGGCTGGGCAAACTGCTGTGAAGATTTTCAATCAAGAAAAGCTCGGAGATTTCCTGTGTCGGTTTTTAGACATCAATTTGTACGGTATCAGAGTGTCTATCTGCACTGGTAAGCCTTTATAGAATTTAATTGTAAATAATTTGCGTTTACTGGGTTTACTCTAAAATGGTTGATTGTGTATTGCAGCACTGTGCTTATATTCTGTCACGGAGGACAATGTTGATGCCGTATCAAGCCAGTCGCAACTAGAGGAAATGCTAATGAAAATTCTGTTGATTTCCGATGAAACGTTAGATGTATGGCAAGTTGTATATCTTCGGACGACTGCAGCTGGTAAGTTTAAACCTGTTTCAAGTCGACACTTTTTAAAATGACTGGACTTTGTGATTGAAAAGTATTCGTTTGTGTTCAAGGAATTCTTGTGAATCTGCACAAAGGAGATTTACGTGAAGTGAATCCAGATACCACTAACATGATCATGAAAGTTTTAAACGAGTCCTTAAACATTGACAATGCTGCAGAAGTTAATAAGTTCTCATCCGATGTTCCACTCCGCAATGGGAATCATGTTGAAGTGTATCACAGAGAGAAAGAAAGCGACTTATCGAAGATATTTGAATTGGACGAAAGATGTGAATCGGTAAAAGCTCTGTTGAGTTCTCAAGTAATGTCTTTAGAAATACTGTCGAATATCATAATATCCGAAGAGGAGGCGTGGGAGAACGATGAAGACGACAGTGGGGAGTCCATGGAGGATTTTGAGGTTGAAGACATGGCAAATGAAGAAGACGTTGACATGAAGGATATCTACTCTGATATACCAACAGAGGTAACTTGATCGAAATGCAATTTAATTTTTTAAAAAGTGGTTTGCTGATTTTTTAATTGAAATTCTGCAGGTATACGAAAGCTTATCCACTTCAGGAACGATTGCGAAGGTCCTTAGTAAAATTAAGAGCTTGCCTGTCAACGTTGGACAAATCCTCAACGAAAATGAAGCTCACGGACAACAAATTTTCAGAAAATACAATATTCTCAGAAGTACAGCACTCATCTGCTTGCAGAATTTGGTGGAGGTGCTTAGCCTTAATGATTTAGAAAAATGCATTGGAATCGGCGAATTTTGGGGAGGCCTTGGAGCAACTTTAACAGAGTCTGGTGAGGCGAATTCAGTTAATGTAAAAACACAAAGTTGTGGCACATGGTTATGTTGTGTCTATATGTATCTTTCTTGAATATACTCGCAGATCCTTCAGACGCAACGTTGATCGAAGCAATTACGTCAGCAATGAGGGCTGTAATTCAATCAGTGGTAAATCAGAAATCACTTCATCCTGCATCACACCAACTTTGTGGTGGATTTGAGGTATGATTGCACCTGCTTCCTCACCTCTTCCTTCCTCATATAAATGAATGCTAATTTATATGTGCTAACGGTAAGTTAGCAAGTAAAGTAAGTATAATAACTTGGTGCTTCTCTACAGGTATTCCATCAAGTTTATGAAGCTGTGTCGGTATGCAAAATTAGAGTAAACATGATCAAAATCATGGGCTGCATGGGATTACTTCTCACCAGGCTCCCCAAAGATACTAAATTGAACGATCTTAGTGTGGAAGTATTAATCACTCAACTCGCTCTGCACTTACTCAATTGTGTTTCTTCACTGAAACCAGAAAAAGAAGGCCTCTGGCTAGCAGCAGAAATCCTGGACACGCTGTTTGATGTTTTCGCGGAAGACGATTACAATCATGTGTTAAAACAAGTAGAGCTTGTTCCAAAGTTAAAATCTCTCCAACCAACTTTCAAAAAACAAGTGAGAAACGAGCGACGGTCCTTAGGAGAACATACGGCTGTAATTCAAACCGCTAACACAAATCTTCCTAGGTTTATACAGTATAAAGAAAAACATGGCGCATGTTAATGTCTCTCGTTTTTATGACTCGTGAAATAAAGATCACTTTCATTTATTACTATAAAAACTTGAAAATCGAAATATGAAAATAACTTATGGTGCCATACAGCATAATATGCGATAAATTGAGATTTACCAAGTATCTTATTTGAAAATACTAGAATTTTGTTTAATTTCACTTTAATTGATTGATTTATATAATTTGTTAATAGTGCAAACATAACTTTGCTCATATAGTTTTCCGTGGCTTTGATTCTTGATATTTAGGTCATGTTCTTAAACCTTCCAACCAGTTCTCTGGCTACAATATGCTTCTGAATTTCAGTCGTTCCTTCATAAATCTTAAAGATTTTCGCATCTCGCATTAACTTCTCCACGGGGTATTCGGTATTAAAACCGTTTCCACCGAATATCTAGAAAATACACGATTGTTTATAAAATTTGCAAGTGTAAGCATTTGACATGGATGAACACAGTTGCATTTTTGCTATATACACTAATATATAGCAAAAATGCAACTGCGTTCATCCATGAGCATTTCACAACAAGGCTAATTCACAAAATTAGTACCTGGACAGCATCTGCAGCAGCTTTGTTAGCCGTCTCTGCAGCAATGGCTTTAGCAATTGAGGCATAGTATGTATTCCTTCGTCCTTGGTCCAACTCCCAAGCTGCACGAAGCGTCATCAGCCTTGAAACCTCTACCCCAATGGCCATATCAGCCAACATATGGGAAATTACTTGATGATTAATAATAGCAGTTCCAAATGTTTTCCTCTCCATTGCGTACTTCGTAGCCTCCTCTAAGGCTCTTTGAGCGAGGCCTACGGCGCCGGCGGCCACTGGCGGTCTAGTTCTATCAAAAGCACCCATCGCAATTCGGAATCCGGCACCCTCTGCACTTAGCACATTTTCTTTTGGAACTCGGACATCTTCGAAGGTGATACCTCTTGTATCCGAACATCGTTGTCCCATGTTTATTTCCTTCCTCCCTTTAGTTATACCTGGAGAATCTGCTTCAACAACGAAACCAGTGAATGCTTTGCCTGCGGATGCCTTAGGATTTGGATCTGTCCTCGCAAGAACAAAGTACCACGACGCATGCCCTCCCCCAGTGATCCACATCTTTTGACCATTAAGGATATATTCGTCCCCTTTCTTTTCTGCACGCGTTTTTAGACCAGCAACGTCAGAGCCTGCTCCAGGCTCAGTAACACAGTACGCCTGAATGCCACATAACAAAACATTTATAAATATGCATATCTAATTACTATTTGCACAATCAAACATCATAAATGAACACGCACCGCCACGACAGGTTCCTCGATTAACCTTCCCAAGTACTTCTTGTTCTGTTCCTCGCTACCGCCGACAAGCAACGGAGACGACTAAAAGATACCCGCAATGAAGATTTCGATTGTCAATTAACGTAACCCTTTCCACAACCAGATTATGACTTTGTTATTGTCTGTGTACATACTGCTAAAGAATTTCCAAAAGCTGCAGTTAAAACTCCACTGCATCCGAAAGATATTTCTTCTGCAACTAAGCACGACTCCACACATCCAAGTCCAGGTCCTCCTACAACAATTGACCAAATTATTACATTACCAAATAAACATTCATACAGTTTTGTTTTACTGATTGTCGAAACCTTTACCTTACCGTATTTCTCGGGAATCATAGGATTCAAAATTCCAATTTCCCAGATTTTCTTGATAATCGGCCAAGGATATTCCATGGATGCATCGAATTCAGGTGCTCTAGGCAGAACTTCTTCTCGACCAACCTTTCTCGCTAACGCTTGCAGCTCACGCTGCGTATCGTTTAGCTCTACAACCAAGAAGACAACAAATATAAAATTTCACATTGCGCATAAAATTACAGAATTGAAATAACTGTAATTACCGAAGTTAAGTCCAATTTCATTTTGCAGACTCGAAGTACTCGAAAAAGCTCTAGTAGCAAGCCGGGACTTTCCTCGGAAAGCATGGCGTGAGAGCCCAGCTATCTACAATTTGAAGATGTTGAGAATATTATTAAATTCTGATTCAGTATTGGGGAAAGCCAAAGCAATTTGCTGACCATTTAAAATGTTCTTACCTTGCAAATTGCCGGATTATTCATGCCGGTTCAGATTTTCACAGATTTAGGCTGAGAGTTCGTCCAAACCAAACTATGCCGGAGGGGAAGACGATGATGTACTGATCTGATGTCCTCGGCCTCCAAAAATTGAAGCTTGAAGGTTATGTCCTGAAATAAATGGTCAAAATAAAACAATGCACAATAACTGAAGTCTTGAAGTTAAAACTAACATAAACAACCTAACTACAATAAAGTTTTTACAAGTTTTTCCTCATTTCGCAAACGTACCTGTCTACTGCTGACGTTCGTTGTGGTTTTGCTAATTTATTGCAAAAAATACAATTTTATGTGTCGGGAAATACACAACAAAAAATATGATGGATGGAATGAAGAATGAAGTTGTTATCCCAAATTACTTCGACTTTTGGACTTTGTATTTTGGATCTATTTCTCTTCACTTCGGCATACCCCCAAACTTCGGAGATTCTCGTTCTGTCAAAATCGTGTTTGTGTTTATCAGCTGACAATAGCAGATTCATTTCAAATACCATTCTTTTACATTCCACCGTATGACAAACCGTCTCTTAATGCCCCATTTCAGAGCGCGAATTATAAGTTTGTTTTAGAGAGGATATAAACAACGAAGGCAACCAAAGCAGCGTGTTGTGGTACGTCTCATCAATACGATCACAACTCATCCAAGTCGAAGGTCGAGGGTCGAGGTTCTTTGAGCTTATCGATCGAGTCAAGTTCTTGTATTGGGCTTGTTTGGTAAGTTTTAAAACTTCTAAAATAATTACAAGTACTGGCAGAATCACTGATAAACTTGATATTATATCAAGATCAGGAGAAGGTCGGTAGGCAAATTTATTTAACGATGGTTGTTGTTGTATAAAAATTAAAGTTAATAGTTTCTATATAATTGGAGGAGTCTATAATTATTGTTATTGTGCTTCTGTTTATTTCATGGTTGATTTGTTTTGATAGAATCATCACGCCACCCCACACGACGAAAAGTGTCAAGTGTCACTTGGGTTGTCGGTCGAAGTTATCATGAGTGAATCAGCAAGCAAACACCGGGGGAGGCAGATGGAGGAACAAAGCCGGAAGAGGAAGACACCCCGCAGTCTGTCTGAATCTAGTTCCTCAGAAGAAGAGAAACAAGCTTCCAAGATTCAAAAAACTGAACGAAATGCTCCAGCGCCGGATAGACGGGAACGAAATGCTGCAGCGTCAGCGTCAGGTAGAGACCGGAATTTTAAGGCGTCAGAAAGCCTGGGACGGAATTCTACGGCATTAGAAAGGCCGGAACGGAATTCTACCGGATTAGAAAGACCGGAACGGACTTCTACCGGATTAGAAAGACCCGAACGGACTTCTACCGGATTAGAAAGACCGGAACGGACTTCTACGACAACGGAAAGACAGGAACGGGAATATTCTCATTCTCATCATGACCGAAACCAGCATCAGAGGAGGCCGTCGGGTCAAAACAACTATTCACACAACAGCAGTGGCAGCAGTTATTATGGAGAATCGTCGTTTAATCGAGACTCTAGTTATTTTGATCAGGCCCTTACGCCAGATCATTCAGGCCAGCAGCAACAACAACAACGGGGTCGAGATGTTGACGAAGGACTAGCTCCAGTTGTCGCTAGACATTATAATGAAATAGAGGAGAAAGGGTTGGAGGCTCGGGAGGAGTCTAAAATTGTGACTTTGAGGAAGTACAACAATTGGGCGAAGAGCATGAATTTTAGTAAGTTAATGGTACATTTTTATTTTGTCTAAGGTACGTTGATATTGTGTGGCATTGTTTGTTATAACATTTGCGGTGGATATTATTTTTTCTTAAGATGACGCTATGGACGAATTTCGTAAAGACGGTAGGAGATACAACACGCTGGTTGGACTTGATCTGTGTTGTGGAAAAGGAGGAGATCTCAGAAAATGGGAAAAATCTAAAATGATGAGTCACGTTGTATTCGTTGACATTGCCGAAGTTTCATTGACGAATTGTAAGGAGAGGTATGAAGATATGAAGCGCAAACATGAGGAGCAACTTCGTAAAAGGGGACGTGGACCTCCACTATTCACTGCCGAATTTTTTGTAGCTGACTGTACTAAGGTACTTTATCTTGCAAAATCGAAAGCTTGTTCTTTCCTGTCCCTTGCGTATATACTTAAATTGTAATTGTATTTGATCTATAGGAATCCGTTAGAAGTAAGATGTCTGACCCAAACATGCCATTTGACATGGTTAGCTGCCAGTTTTCTTTCCATTATTGCTTCGAATCACTTCCACAAGCACAGCAGATGCTTAGGAATGTTACTGACAACCTCGTTTCCGGAGGATACTTTATTGGAACCTTGCCCAATGCAGACAGAATTGTGTATGTTTAGTGACATAATTTGTCCGATTTTCATTACTTTCTTTGGATTAGGGTATAAATTACGTTGTACGCTTTGTAGCAAACGACGGAACAACTGTGGCGCGAGTGAATTTGGGAACGAAGTGTACAAAGTTCACTTCGAATGTGATGATCCGTACCCAGTATTTGGAGCGAGATACTTTTTCGAACTGCAGGATGCGATATCATGTCCGGAGTTCTTAGTGAACTTTCCATCTTTTGAGTCGTAAGTTTTCTGTTACGTAAAATTTTGTAATTTTTGTTAATTTGCATTTATAGACACTCCTTAATAAATTGGCATTGTTTCTTTCATGAATTTCAGGATGGCTGATTCGTTTGGTCTGCGCCTTGTTTATCGACATCCATTGGAAGAATTTCATACAATTCATGGAGGAAGACACGAAGGTCAAAATTTACTAAATGGAATGGGTGCTCTAGAAACGTATCCGCCATTCCCAGGAGAGAAACTTCATTTTGATGAAAGACACTATGCCCACGCGCAAGAGTATATTGACAAAATGAAAGAAAAAGATCCTAATCGTAGAGATGTAATTAGGGTTGGAACGATTTCAGCTGTTGAATGGGAAGCTATTCGTTTATACATTGCATTTTGCTTCAGAAAGAAATGATGTCTCAGACGCAGATTGTATATTTAAATCTTACGTAGGAAGTAGAAGCGAGACTTGTGGTAGGCTGCAAGGACGCTTTTAGAATTAGATGCTAGAGCAAAATCTTAGATTCAGAACATATAAATATTATTGTATATTATAAATCTTCCATAATTTATTGTGATTTTATCATTTTATCGGGGTAGCATGGTTGCATGCCTTCGTTGGTTAGTATTTCGACTTTGGATGTAAACTTCGATTGTCATTTATAGATTTATATTGTCTTTTTGGCATGGATGTTTAAGATCGTATAATATTTGTTATTAAGTTGAAGTAAAACACTTATACGGGAGTGTGTAATATGATTTCAAGATGAAAGTAAACGCACTATTTTAAATTTTGATACGAACGACTTTCTTCTCGATTAAAATTTAACTTGAAACGGAATGATAGCAAGAAAGTTGGTTTGCTACCAAATCCAAACCTTCTCATGCGAAATCTAACTAAACACTTGCACTAGTCATTTGTTGAAAGTTTACACGTTTTATTCCATAATTTGACTACATCACGGGCTTATGTATATATTCAATCATGAACGCTTTATAGCACAGTTATACAGACTTTTTGACATGCCAGTTACAATGGCTATTTTTTCAGTTACTGAGTACATGTTTGTAATACTACGAAATAAGAAAAAATTATATCAAACGCACACATAGCGAATAGCAAAAATGATGCATTAACTAATTTGATCGTTACATCACTACTCAATAAGAGGAGGAGGTGAATTAGGAATGGACGACGATTTAGCCATGGAACCCTGCGTCAGGTATCCAGCCACCGAAGAGCTTGACGAACCCAGATATCCAGCGATTGGCTTATCGGACAGGAACAAATCATGTTTCTGGAATAATCAAAACACAAAGATAATTAGTTTTGATACCTTTGCACAGACTACAGACGACATATATTCGTGGATGAACTGTGTATATACCTGATCTCTGTACTGCTTCCAAACTTCGCTTTTTCCGAGTATAGAATCTACTTCTATCCCATGTGTTTCATCTTGACTCATGTACTGAAGTGCCTGGACAATATTAGCTTTCACTGAGCTGGGACTAGGACCTAGATCCCCGGATCCGCACCGAAGCAATTCCAGGAGCATGGGAATAATCCCACTTTTTATAGCTTGGCTTACTAGTTCGCTCATTTTCGAAGCAAAGAGATAGTTAAGTGCTTCACAAACCACTGGCACAGTGTCTACGCTACGCTGCTTCATTCCGTTAACAATAGATTGGACAGTATCTAACTGTGTCAGTGCTTCTAAACAAGCATTGCTACAAGTGATTGAGCGAAGAACTAGCAGCCCGGTCTTCTTAAAAATTGGCTTGTCAGATTGAATAGATTGGAGAACCTTGTTAATGTACCCCATTGGGGGTAACGTATCACAGAGATGAGGATGCGTGGTCAGAAGGAAGGAAAGTGCACTTCCAACCAAATCCAACTGCTCGTCTTTTTTGACGGTACTTCCACTTTGCCCTGCTCTGGTTTCAGTTGGAGGTGAAAATGCATATTCCAGAAGATCGCGAAGAAATTCTCTTGGTTTCCTCAAGTTCCAGCTCGAGTTGGCGACGTAGAGGCGAATGTAAATTCCTCCAATGATCAGTTCCCCACAGACGCCATAGTCGACTTGGAAGGATTCTGATGGGAGTCGCCAATCAATTGACAGGTCTTGCTTATGAGCAGCATACAACTCTCCCTTCATGTGTTGGATGGCTGCAGTTGCGTTGTACCGGGCAGCGTCGTTCCAGACCAGCTCTGGGTTTTCTGTGTTCGAATCAAATAGTTGTACAGCCGAAGTTGGAGACTCAGTCATTGCCTCTATGTAGATTGGAGGTAGGAACTTTGATAGAAGAATCTTGACACGGGGTCCAGACAGCTTATCAGCACATAACCGTGATAGCGTTTCTGACGATTTTTGACGAACAACTGGATCCACAGTAGAAGTAGAGCAGAAGAGATCCAACAAATATATGATCGCACCTGCAATTATCAACATATTTCATGCGTTAGCTCTTATATGCTACTCTTGGCGGTGCTAAACACAGGAAATGAATGAGTTAAATTCAACATACCTTTCTGAATGGCTTCCTTTACGATTTGGGGATGACTAACGATCATGAGAAGGCAATTTAGGCATGTTACAACAACTTGGGCGTTGCGCTTCGCAGTTGCAGTCACAACAAGCAATGCAGGTACTATTCCCATTCCGACCATATCGGCAACACATTCCTGATTAGCACAAACGCAAGACAGCAGAGACAAAACTGAAGCTTCGAATTGTGGACACATGAGGTATTGGGTTAGAAGTCGGAATCGTCCTTTGCACAACGGCTCCAAGCCTGGATTGTGTTTCAAGGCGTTAGACAACGCTTCAACAGCTTGTTGCATGCAAGTAATTTCATTGGCGTTGGCATTTTTCGGATCGTTCGTCGATAAAAATTTTAACAGTGAGCTAATAAACTCTTGGGTGTTTTCTAATTTAAATGTAGGATCAGAGTTGTAGATTCGGACGAAAATAGAACCTATAATAAGAAATTAGAGATTAGATTTGCTTCAATCAAACTTTAGGGTTTAAAAACATTACAGATAGAGTATGCTTACCTAAAACTAGTTCTCCTTCGTGTACACTGTAACTGAAATCACATCCGTACGTCATATCCGTAATGTCACCATTCCGTAGCTGTTTCAGCTGAGTGTCAGCATATTCCAGTAGTTCTGTTCTTGTCTTATTGTTCCAGATCAGATACGGAGTACAGCAGTTATCATTAAGGATTTTTAGTATTGTTTCCGGAGGACTAGTCAAAATCTGTGAATATATTATCACGTTATAGACATCGAACAAAAAATTGGAGGCTATATCTAATTCTGATGGAAGCACAATTTAATTACCATCTTTGCTCCGTATGGTAGTAACAGCGCCTCCAAAGATGTTCGAATAACATCGTTCTTAGGTGTTTCTTCTCCATCCCCGCACATTCTCTTCAGAGCTAAGACACTAATCTTGGCACATTTATTCACAAGTACTTGATTGTTGCTTTCCTCATTTGCCTCCACTCCAGCTTCCTCCAGGGTGAAGTCGTACGAAAATAGGGAAATCAAGAGATACCAAAGCACTCCAGATTGAAGTAAATGCATTTGTAGAATCGTATCAACAGCCATGGCCGCTACACACTCGGTAGCAATGCAACAAAGTTTTGTTAGATGCTTATAGCCAAGCATGACGCAAATATGAGTAGCAAGAGATGGCATTTCCACGAGCTTATCTCGGCACAGTTGAAATCTTGTCGCGACTGTAAAGCAACGTGTGACGTGTGTGCAAACTAGGACTGGCAGATCAGTTGGAGTAGACGATAGATTCAGCACAGATACGCAACGGTCTAACGTGCGAAGTAGTAACTCCAAACCTAGGAAATTATGAAATTGTAAAGCATTACTGCAAACCATAACACATTTTATAGTGCAATATTTTTAGGGAAATCATACCTTTCTCTCTTCTGAGCTCCTCGACGTTTAGCGCTGAGCAATTCAAAGTGTGATACACAACTTCCGCACTATATGGAAGCAACGGCGTTTCTTTAGCAAAAAGCCCATCATCCGCCACTTCCATTTCAATTGTCTTGATCAGCATTGGGTAGCCAGAATATTTGTATGGTTCCAAAACTACAAGAAGTTACATCAAACGGTGAATAATTTTGTTTCCATTATTTGATTAAGGAGCAAGCAATGTGAGCAAGCTCTTACCGTCACCATATCGCTTGAACAAAATAGACTGAGCCTTCAGTATTAACACAATTCTATTAGGATCGGGAGCACTGCTCTCCGACGCTCCACGACTACAGAGAAACTCGTATGCTCTGTTAGCTTCTTCAAATCTTTCACGTCCGTGAGGGTTCTTATCGGGATGGAATTTTTGTGCTAAACGGCGATAGTGCTTCTTCACTTTCTCTGACCAGTCTGGTTCATCTTCTAACTCCAAAGCTTTCAAAGCCTCCGTTACGGTCATCGGTGGAGGACGCTTCTCAACCTCGTTTTTCCAAGCCTCCAATACGTCACGTAATAAATTCAATGGATCCGTAATTGGCCACGACGGAAATCTATTAAAAAATTCAAGATAAAATTATGACTTCCAAGAGAAAACTGTCGGAAATTCGAAACACGATCCGAGAGTTAAATATGTGACGCGCACCTAGTTTCATCAGTCAAATTCCTAAGGTAGTAAATGTTGCAAAAGAGCTCCGTTTCCAGATTCTCGTATTTCACTGCTGGTATGGCACAATATTCATACAACGCCCGAGTGTTAGAAAGTAACCTCGGTGAGAAATCACACAAGTGTAATGCGATCCGCTCGATCAGATATCGACGCATCGCAGCACTCCATATGGCCTCTGGTGTGTCGAACTCTCCTAAAAATATCTCTGAAAATTTCTCCACCCCATGATTTTCAATATACGCAACCATTGCCTCTGGAAGTAAAGGTCCAAGAACACTGCGTTGCCAGATGGAAACCCCCTAATGAATCGTAAGGTAATCTCTTTAATACATAGGTTCCATTTTCAGTTTAGATCATCAAATTCATATAAATATTAAATACCTGTTGTGCCGTGTATGTGTTTTGTTTTAAGTGTGTTATGTGTAACAGCCTTGAGACAGGAAGAATATTTGATCCCGTATACATCATTATGAAGAAGTAGATGCCCGTTGCATACGCCCGACAAGCAACAGGGTTTTCTTCCAACACCTAATTCATATACGAATAAGATGTTATAAACCAAGAAAGTATAAAAGTAGACAAAGATCAAATTTTCGCTTACCAAGTAAAGCAACGAAGCAACTCTTTCTACAATGGCTGGGTCAAACGTAAGAAGAAGTTGAACAATGTGTGCAAGACAATTTCCAGGATCACTCAAAATTTGCTTTGCTTTGTGCACCGGTCTTATCACCGACTCCCCACTTTTGGCAGGACAGAAGGAAACAACTTGAATTAAAATATCTAAGATGACAGCAGCTAATTTTGATTCGTCCAAAACGCCGGTTTGCCTCTCAGCGATTAGGAACCATTTAAGTTGAGCGATGGAGCCTAGCTGCTTCCACGTATCAAGCCCAGTTGCCCAACATTTCGTTCTCGCGTCGATGCGGTTGGTATTAAACAGCTTTTTGAGCTACACAATTTATAAAATAAATATTTTTATGCTATTACTTTTTAAGCGATACCAAATATAAAAGGTAGCTTAACTTACTTCTTGGAAACCAACGGGTCCAACTTTTTCGCTAGATTCTTTGGACATGTAGTACCACTCTGGAAAATCCTCATGCTTCATGTCTGCTCCTGCTTCAATCACATTAGATTGAGTTGGAATAACAGCTCTCCCCGTATGAAGGTGTGCCAAAGTAAGTAGATCAACGAGGACTTTTAGACCTCCGCAGTTTACAAGTTCTCTCGCGTTTTCCTTATGCAGAACTAACTTCTGAATGAATAATATTAGCCTATCCCTTTCTGCTTTTTCCAGGCACTGTGAAACAAGAAGGAAGATTCATCAGTGAACTATTTTTAGATTGTACTGATTTTCAATTAATTTTGCTGCCGATAGTTAGCACCCATACCTTATCAAGCATTATAACTATGTATTTCAGATCACTAAAGACTCCGATTTCTTCCCAGTGGCGCGCATACACTATTGTCATCGCTTGCAAGCACATGCCACGCATTTCGTGCTTGCCTGTAAGCAAAAATCTGTGATAAAGATCCCCAAAGAAGTCCTTAGGTTGTTTAATGATAAATCCATCCAAACTGTCTTCTTCCAAAAGGAGCCTGAGGTAGTAACCGCCAACTCGAATTTCATCATTAAGGGATTTGTACTGAACTTGGAAATCTGCATGATTCCAGCAGATTTCTGCGTTATGGATATGATCCCTGTCACTGTCTAATAAGCGGATTTCGTTTTGAAGAGTTTCCCTATAAAAATAAAAACATAAAGTACAATCAAGTTTGGGAGAGAGATTAACTTAGCATTTCACTTCAAATATTTATAAACTTGTGTAATACCTGAGTTCTTCCCTAGTATTGTAATTCCAGAGCAAATCGGGCATGGCATGATCAAAGCTAAATTTGTGATAAAATAGGGCCCAATTTCCCTCTATCTTAAGGTTTTGACGCCTCTTTCGTAACGCCACAGGACGGAACTGGTTTTTGCTTCTTGCTTCTTGTGCTGTCTTCAGGCGCCAGTGTCGCAGCGCAACCTCGATCTGCTTTTCTACAAATTTTTCTACGTTCTTCACTTGCTTGACAAACTGTGATGGCTGAGAAGCTTTGTATGCTCCTGTGGCTATCTTAAGGTTATCCCTGGTGTTGATTCTGTCTTCATCTTGTAGGACGACGCGATCCGTAGACTCTAGAAAACCTAGCAGGCCGGGTGGCTGTGTTGAAAAAATAAAAAGTCACAGTCTTCAATAGTCCTAACGTTCTAAGTTTTAATTTGTGTTAATAAATATAATTATATTATTTTAATTATAAATTACCAATATTCTACGAAGCAGTTCTAGTGCTACTTGGTTCTGACAAACCCACAACGTTATCAAATGGCGAGATAACTGTCGAAGGGTAAGTAGTCTTGCATCTGACGTGTTAACAAATAAAGCATTCAACAAATGTCGAATCAAAGCTCCTTCTTTTAGTGCCATGTCTTGCATTTCTCGACCAATTGTTCCTTGACCTTCTTCAATTAAGGCTTTCATGACTAGGCCGGCACCTTTAACTATCGCTACGGAAGGATGCTGGAATAAGGTGAAGAGAACGCCAGCACGCTGGGCTGCAGACTGTAAAAGATTGTCAAACTGATTTCCAAGTGTGGTTTCGCTGTACGGCGCACATAATGCAAACGTCAAGATGTCAAGCATGGCCATCGTCACGAGTGCACCCGTTCCTTTCCGAATATGAGATGTCCACATTTCTAGAAGACTTTCTAAGAATTTTGAACTATTTAGAATCTTTTCTTTGTTTTCCTGTTCCAATCGTAGGTCAGAGTCATCATGCATCGGCTGCATTAGTGCTGCAATCACGTCCAACGCAGAATATATTATACAATCGTGAGGTGTGTTCGAACGGAGCGCAGCCACCACTAAAGATCCTAGTTTTTCTCGGAACCTTCATCCAAAAGTGAAAAGAAATTTAAACATAAAATATACTATACGTTGCAATTTGTTTGAATGTGGATATAAAAATAAAAATCTTACATTTGCATTTCCGAAAACGCTCCAAATCCAGTTTTTGAGCAGACAATCCTCCTTACTAGCTGAAAGAATTCTTCAAACTCCGATGGGTTTATGTCCTTCACAAGAATTGCATTCAGCGCTACAAGAATCAACTTTTCTTTGTTCTCCGCAAACAGCCCCTAATGAATGGTTAATGTATCAATATAAACTTCAAGTCGGTAAGCAATATGCTTCGATAGAATAGTTTTGGATTAAAACCATATGAGCACTTACGTTCTGTGTTACGGAATGCAGTAGTCCTGAATACTCAACATTTGCATTGAATCTGATAACCATTTCGTTAAAATTCCAAGTAGGTGGTGGCTGATGAATAAACTTCAAAAACAAAGATTCCACTTTTTCGTCTACAGGGCAGTCCAACGGACCCCATCGTTTGCCTACCGGTGTCCTTTTTGACTGAACATGAACGGAACAATTGCCTGATGCTCTTGAACCATCCATTAGCGACGCAAGAAGGGAGTCTCTTTCTGTAGAAAAGTAAGTTTTATTTTGGCCCGAGGAAAATTCAATCAAAATGGCCTGAGAATCATCTTGACACCGGATCAGCGCAAATACGG
Organism: Heteromurus nitidus; assembly: GCA_034687055.1. Classification (NCBI taxonomy): domain Eukaryota; kingdom Metazoa; phylum Arthropoda; class Collembola; order Entomobryomorpha; family Entomobryidae; genus Heteromurus; species Heteromurus nitidus. The sequence goes on from JAQFZW010000330.1 coordinate 39,721, forward strand.
ATGATAGAGGATATAAAGATGTAATCTAATATTTTTAAACAGTAAATGCATACAATAATTACTTTTTCTGATCCACCTAGGCCTTTCCAAGCATTAGGTCAACTGTTGTAAAATTACTTGTGAAGGACACTTACGCAATACGTTCCTGGATCTCTTTCTATTAAACATGTTTCTGAAAGACACAATAAAATCCTGGAGCGTTTCTCGTTTTGAACTGCGAATTCACAAAGGGATGTTACGTGTTCATCGGAGCTGTAAATGCCAAGACGCTTGTCGAGAAGCTCTTGAACACTTTCCGACTCAAACTTAACGATGTTAATGTTGCATCCAATAAAAACTTGAGCGTTTTCGCCGATTTTTGTTAAAATCCTTTGACGCTCGAAATGGCGAAATATGTGCTGGAAATAGACCCAATCGTTAAGTATTACAAATTTCCTCATCTAAATATCAATGAAATTTTGGCAATCGAATAATGGAACTCACCAATCTTTCTGATCCTCTCATTTTTAAAGCAAACACATCCGCTTCGCTTTTCAGTTCGATCACAGAGCTAATATCCTTAAAAAAGTAAGTCTTCTTTTGTCCTTCCGGGCTGACCTGTTCCACGCCCACGCAGGTAATCGTGATACTTGGAAACGTTGTAGTGAAATCTTGGCCCCATCTGCAATTACGAGTAAATTATGAAACATATAATTATAATTGCCATATTTATTGCATTCATCTACTTTTCAACAGAGACGCTAATAATCTACAGATTACACACACTTACCTAAACTTCATGATTCCTCTAAACTCTGCAGTGGCCCTGTCAATGCTTTCGGTGAAATGACTTCTTGCGAAGGCCCCATGCTGCATCAAGGCCAAGGTAAGAACGCCAGCTCGATGTTCAGTTTCGAAACGCATTGAGTCAGTGCTTTTCCCTTTTCTATGGACTAATTGGAACTGATTAGGATGATCTGCAGTAGAAAGTGGAGATAAGCTGTAGACCTCAGTCCACTGCCAGTAATTCGTCTTCTCCGCATCGTTCGAGTTGTAAGTAGCTATTCCATGAGTTCCCACCGAGAATATCCGTGGATAACTGCAGACAAAATACACACACAATTAAGTTACGCACAATTAAATTTGTACGAAAATAATAGCTAATTATTTTGCTAACTTACTTCCCCTTCCATCGCGTAATTTTTGTTGTATAAAAGGAATACAAATCCACATTATGCTCCATTATAGACGACCCCATTTTCGCCTTTAGAAATTCTTCCACCATTTGTCCACTAAAAGTTACTTTAGTCCACTATCAACTAAAATTAAGTTGAAGTTCACACTCATAACCCTCACTAAATATTGACTACATATAAATCCACAATTGACAAAAATATACGGTTTTCTTCCTTCCTTCCTACTTAGCTGTTAAGTTTCCGTAAATTTTGGTCACATTTCACATGATTCCGTTGCTGGAAGCTAAAGGAGCTACACATTAATTTTAACTTTTAGTGAATAACTTTTAATCGAATCGGAAATATTCTCACTCTTCTCAACATTGTCACCTAAACGAGATTAAACGGTGATGCAAATGTGATCCTCATTTTCTCTCGTCGTACAAATCTAAATCAAGTAGGGTTTTGTATAATTAACTGCTCAGTCAGCCTGTTCACTGTTATCCATCAGTATTAAGTAGAAAGTAGAAAACCAGACATCAGATAACGCTCTGATGTTGACACTAAATGTTGATAAGAAGCAAGATGTTGTCATTCACACATGACACAATCCCACCGCTGTCATCATCAGCTGACACCCATACACCGTATTCATGAATAATTCTTTTTTGTTTCTTCACCAAAAAATCACGAGAAACTTTCAGCTCCCCAAAATTAAATGCAGTAATTATGTTAATCACAATTTAAATAGTAAACACACAGCTCAAAAAAGAATCCAAGTTTTTATCTCTCAAAATCCAATCCAGTTCAAAAGGGATGAATCAAAAATATTATTTTTTTGGGGAACCTCCTCTCTCGCTCCCTCTTCTCCAGCAGCAAACATTCCAGTTTCCAGTCAGTCGAGCTCTGAGAGCACGTAAACATGTATTCCGTATTCCGTATATACTTTCGTATGCATACAAAAAAGTCAACTAAAGTCAAGGTTTTAATGTAATAAACATGTACTTAATCTCCACTCTTTTTAGCTTACTTCATTTTTATGCTTTACTCCAAAACATATCCACACTTGACAGTAAAATATGCGAAGGATAACTTAATCATTATAATTTTTCTCATAAAAAGGGAAAATGTATCCAAATAGTCAATCATATCATATGCATCCGAGTGACTTTAAAAAAACAAAATTTTTGTATGACACTAATTCAAGTCTGTTGTCTGTCACACTTCATATTTTTTTGCGTTCATCTATAAACGCCTGTGACTTGTTGTTTTGTTGTTTGGTGCGGAGCAATATTTATGCAGCAGAATAATGTAGACAGTGTCTCGCATATCGGCCTTCCATCTGTATTCTGTAAACAGGAACATTTTGCATGGTTTTTGGTGTAATGTGTATATCTTCTCTTTGTGAGTCAATATATAATCAGTCAGAGATTTTTCTGAGGAGAACACTTCACTTTTTACATATACACGAGCAATATAATGGTGATGATGGGTTGGGATTTTGGGGGATATACCGACTTGACTCATAGTCACACTTCATTATATGATCAGACATCAGACCACCACACTCGTATGCTTACTCTACGTATGATTATATTGGCGAGTGTATGGTTCTTGTTCTTGTTCCTCATGATTGCGAGCGAGTAAATGACAAAGATCGGTCCTAAAATGTCACAAATACACAACTTCATGGTCTCATGCATATTATTCGCAATATTATTCGCATACGTCAAAGAATGGATATAGAGAAACGCTTTTGTTGTGAAAGCTCAATTCTCAAGCAGGGAAGATGTAAATGCACAAACTACATTTTTTAACTTATCAAAATTCCAATATGTTTCACTATTGCTTTTCATATCCGTTTAAAAATGTGATGTGATGGGATAAGCGAAAGCAAGTCATCTCGAATTCAGTGTTGAAAACATATTTGCAGATAAAATGCTAAAATTGCATACGTTGTATCGTTGTGGGTATATATGCTTAAGAGTATAGTTATTCATGTATTCTCATTGCACAACCATATTACTAGCACTTAAACTAAACTAATACGGACGGATATGGTTGATTTGAGATAATATAGAAAGCATGATGACGAAAGAATACATGAAACTCACAAGATGGGTACTGGTTTTGTTGGGTATATGAGTTGAGTATTAAACTATTTTAAGTCTATTCTTTGGCGTTGGAAGTAGTATTTTGGGACTTGATAATAAATATCGTGTGAAGGAGAACTAATAAGAACTAAACTAAATCTACAATGTTGAATGCAATAATATATGACACAAAACACAATAGAGCTGAGACTGAGATAAGTATTTCGTATGCAACGACCACTATCGCGTATATAAAAAGGTTGCCAACACCAAATCCACGCAGGTATTGTGCCATCAGAGATTTGCAAACAAAAACCGTTACTTTACATACGTTATTTCTGACTCAGGCTCGGTTTATTATCCACGTAAAATGAATTTTTCTATAAAAATCTTTTGTTTGTTCACGCATTGCTTAAAAATGTACAATCTATATAGTCTAGACTCTCTCCTGGTCCTGGACGTGAGCATTTTATAATATATTTTTATCGTTATCACACACGCAAATGGTTCAAGGTTTCACAATCGAAAATATATATCAGAAATCACGGTTTAAACGCATATCCATCGTAATTCTATTTTCCGATGTGAACATCATAAAATTTTGAAAATCTCATCTCCTCAACTCCTCGCATCCGCTTTACTCGTATCGTAAACGAAAAAATAATATGCATGAATATTTCATGCATCATCGTACCTAAATCCTCTGACTGCTGATCCTGATCTTTTCATTTCATTATAATGATCATTCCCCCATTCATTGAATAGAGTACTTCAATTTTGTCAACCAAAGCTAAATTTGTCAAAATCATGCATTATTCACGCATATCATCTATCACTCATTTATTCACAGCATCTATCCTATGGACAATTTTTAGGACTGAAGCTAGCGAGAAGTATGGCATAAATGAATAAATTTTCTATGAATTAAAAAGGTTAAATGTAGATTCAGTGATACACTAAAGCGAATGGATGCGTAAATATTTCATTAGTTAATAATTCATCCCTGTTAAGTATGACAATATTATACAAAGAAAATTTTCATGCAAAATCCCATCGTGCGAATTTCTCATTTGGCATCGTATGAATCGATTATATATGAATACCACTAAATTCATAAAAATTGAAACTTTATTAGCAGGATTTTTCCTGGACAATAAGTTCATTTTTTAGACGACTCATATTTCTATATCCGGAAATATTCGTTTGAGAATTTAGTATTATACCGGCCGGGAACACGATATCTGCTGATATAGCATTTCGTATGGGATATATACTTATGATGTGCTTGGGTTGAATTTTATGAGACCGTGTCTGTTTTTAGGCATGTTTTGTGTATTTTAGAAGGCGGATCTGTGCATCCTATATCTCAAGCTGCCTGCTGATCTTGAGTGTTTGACAGCGACAACAACATCATCATCCGTTTTTTTCCAGAGTGGGATTCATTGTGATATATTTTGATAATCATTCAAGATAAGAGAAGGTATGTAAATAATAATTTGATTAGGTATTGTTATAGCTAATGCTGATTCATTGTTGATTTCCAGTGCTTTATTCATGTGTTTAATATTTGTATCTTTTGAATAGATTTGCAAAATAATTACTGCAGTGGCTTGCTTGGTGCTTGTGTGAGTGTTCAGCTGGACTTTATTTTTTGTGTGAAACTACAAAGGACTTTTGATAGAGGAACAATGGCAGGACCTTATGATCCTCAAGTTGCGCAGTGGTTCGCAGCAGTGGATGTGGATCGATCTGGAAGAATTACTGCGGGAGAACTGCAAAGTGCGTTGATGAGTAGTAACGGGAGACAGTTCTCGGAGACGGCTTGTCGTCTTATGATTGGTAAGTGTATTTTGTTCGTATATTATTTGTGTTTTATGGGCAATTATTGCAAATTGTCTTCGTTCCTCCTTCAAGTCGGGATAGGGAGACCATTTCAATTCATTAAAATAACAAAAATGCGACGATACAATACAAGTATTGTTAGCAGCATATTTGCATTTATGGAAATGGACAAAGAACTCAAGATGTAGGTAATGTAGACATGTGAAGCCATAATTTTAGTAGCACCTGAAACAGGTGGATAAGTATATGTAAGTAATCCAAAGTAGACTTTCAACAAGGTCCGGATTTGGGCCATGGGCCACTATATGCTAGTCAAGAGTCGGTGAAGCATCATCGGATAATTTACGTCGTCTAGTCGTGAGGAATATTTCCCTTCCCACATCCTTCAACACCGACAAAATTTTTAAAAAATGGACAACGCAGACGAGTCAACTTCGGTTTTAGACACCACCGTGGAATCCGAAGGGTCCAGTCCGCCTAATTCTCCTCCGCCGAAATCTTCATCGACACGCAAAATATTGAAAGCTAAAACTAGCACCTCCGTGAAAAAGGCTGGAAGACCACGTAGTGTTCCCTGGACTCAGGTATTTATGACAGAAGATAAGGTTACAGAAGATTGGCGTCGCTCGAGTGCTCGAACATTGAAAGATGGCACGAGTGTCGTCATGTATGCCTGTGCTCACGGCGGAAGGAAGTGTGGGGCACAACTGAAAAAGACGGTTAGTTCGGATGACTTGACCTATTTTTCTAACCAAGTTCCTCATGATAATCATGATGGGAGTTTTCATGATCGCAAGAAATCGAGGAGGGCGTCGTCACCGGCTTCAACTTTGTCACCTTCGCCTGTCAAAGAAGGTACAGTTCAGATGAATGAGAATCATAGTTTAACTTACCAAGAACTGGGGTTGCTTGATGCAACCCTTCCTGTGGAACCCTCGGATAGATCGGATTCCGCTGATGACCAAGTGTTTAATAAAACAGCGATTAAACAAGGGATGTGGAATCTTGTGAAATCTTTCGTAGATAGGAAGAAACGTAAACGGAAGCTTGAAGAACACGAAGAAGGAAATAATACTGAAGCCAAGAGGCCAGCAGCAGGAGAAAGCAGTAGTAAAAAATCACGGAAATTGGAAACGCAAAGGAAATCTAAGAGAAAGTCTACTTCCAAAAATCCAATTAAATTACCGCGTGTGCTACTCGCCGTCCCGTAACTGTGAGTATAGGTTAAAGGTTATTGTGGATAGCTTAGATCTACGGAGAAGGGATTCACACTAAATTATTGTTCAAGATTAAGATTATGAAAACTCGTATTTTTTTAAGGAAAATCATTCATTTCAATCCTTCATTCATACGACCCCTTTGCAGTGACATATTTATAACTGGTTCCTATTCTTTTTCAGGCTTATTCGACCAAGCTGGCACTGGATCCATTGACATGGCGGGATTTACTCAAGTTATTATATATATATATATATATATATTACTATTATTTATTATATAGTTATTATAGAAGTTATTATATAGAGGGGGATTCTAGATTTTATCGATTTATTATTTTAGCTTTACGGCTACATTAACCAATGGCTCGAATCCTTCCGACGTTACGATGCTAATGGGTCCGGATTTGTCGACCAAAATGAGTTAATGCAGGCGTTCACGACAATGGGCTACAGATTTTCTCAGCCTTTCATTGATTTTGTTCATACAAAGTAAGTTTATATTGGTTAAATGATCATGGTAAACTAATAGGTTTCAGATCGTATCAAAAATTCAACTAAATTCGACTTTATTTCAAAATAGATTTGGTGAGCGTGGGCAAGGCGTTCCTGTTGACGGATTCATTATGTCATGTATTCTGATCCATAAGCTAACGGACGGGTTTAGGAAGAAGGATGTTAGTCAACAAGGAGTGATTCAAATTTCTTACGAGGAATTCTTGACCACAGTTATGCAGGCTTGGGCTTAAAAATAATTTCCATGAGATCTTCGCGTTCCTTTTGTGCCTGTATCTTACCATTCACTTTAGTACATTTAAACATCTAACAAACATAATGCTAAAATCGTGTTCCTAGCTCCAAATATACGTAATGTGAATATTTTTTGACCAATGCAGATTTTTTGTAAACATACAGGGCATTTTCTTAAAGATTATCCTTTTAAAATGTAAATAAGCACCAGTTACCCCTTTTTTATACAATTTGGATTCAGGTTAGGGTTTGCTACATGTATATACTTAAAACTCATATTCATTGATTTTTTGGACATTCAATTTTATGCTATTTCGAAGAAATAATTTAATATAAATCTCAATGCATTTTTCAGTATTTTAGAATCTCAATTTCACTAGCGTCTTTCTGCAATAATTTGATATATTTTGATATGGTTCGATTTAAATGTCCTCGTAAGTGTGCTACAACAAACCATTATTGAACAAAAGATGATTAAGGTGTTGATTAAACCGTACAAAGAAAAATTAAAACGTACTTGAAACTAGAAACGATTTTATTTTTCAACTATATAACATTGATTGCAATAATTTGTTAAAACTAAACACACGAAGATATAAAACGAAAACGAAACATTATGGCAGTAATGCAGGTACTACACAGAATATGACTATAACAAAGAATTAGATTGATTCAAAATAGTATAAAACACGAGTACATTAGCAAAAAAAAGTTCCTAAATGTTTGTAAGCTTACATTACATTACGAACTCAAATTTTGTTGCCACTTTCACAATTCATGGATTTCGTATTTACAATAGGGACCTTGTCATTCACCTCAAAGTTGAATGCTTTTGGGTAAAACAACGGTTTCCCAACTTTTCCATACGTTTTGGTTGTAGACAAAATTTTATCACACCTGAAATTGAAACAATCGAACTTATTTTTACCTTTGATTTGATTAGTTACCTTCAGTACGAAATATGAATCACTGTGTTACGTACACTTTCTTTCCTTCGTTAGCAAAAGCTGATTTCCGAACTCTAGTTGGAGGACACGTACACGAACCAAACTGCGAGCGATACAACATATATCCCTCTCTCGCGGTGAGAATTGTGGTGACCAAGGTTAGATAAGCCAAGCAGACGAGAAATATGATGCCCCTGTAAACCAAAGAAGGGAAGAGGTCGCATTACTTGAAAATAGGGTTTCAAAATATTCATACAAGAAGATCACTAACAATAATAGAAACGGATTCGTACGATACTTCGAACAATTCATATTTTAATTTTAATCCAACCAACCTGCATTCAAAGAAGAAGTCCCTGCAAGCACAGAAGAGAGTGACCATATCCTGGAGCATTTTCCTTCCAAAACATTCCAGACGCGGGGCAACGTTCTCCTTGATGCACGCTGCAAAAGCATCATCCTCAACGGGTGCTTTCTTCTCCGGTATATTAGGGCGACTTTCTCCAGTTGCCTCCAGTCGAGGAAAGTTTGCTTTTGGAACAGTGATGTAGATGCGACGTTGATTTTCGCCGGGTTTATAGTATACTGTTGGCCATACACTTCGCCTCCGAACTAACCTCCGGTGAAAAGCGACAACAAATCACATATATATCGCATTAAATTAATGGTAAATCATAGATAACATTTCGTCCAGGCACTATAACGTAATATTATTTGACAATGGGAATAGCTCACCATACTCCTGATTGCTAGCCGGAACTCCATGATTTGCCAATGCCAAAGCTCTCTCGCTCCCGACGGCACCAGCATGAGCATTTGACTTGCCAGACTCGACGAGTGTCCAGTATGAACCGTGATGAGGTGCAGCAATTACGGACCCCAGCAACATCACAAAAATGGGAAGGCACATCAATGCACTTTGAAGCCCTTTTACAACCGACATTCTGATCACTTTACAAAAATTGTCTCGTGCAGAACAAAATTAGCAATAATTTGCTTTGCGAAATATTATGAACCAATTTATAAGCACCCTTGAATAAATGAAAGTATAGAACTAGAACCACTGCACGAAAATAGCTTTTTGGATACTGAAAAAACTGTCAACGAAATCAGCAGTTTTGATTGACGAAAATGAAAAAAAACTGGTGAGAGGATGATTTTTTCATGGATTTTTTTACAAGCAAGCCAGGTGGATTCGAGAGGAGAAAGGTGGGAAAAGTAAAAAGGTTTTTTCTATAACCTTTTGGCCTTGAGTGAAAGTGGACATAATTAATCAATGGAACAAGGATGCATGGGTATTGTGATACTCAGGTTTGATAAGTATTTTGTCGGGGGGTCGTCGGGTCGACGTGGTATTTTGTCGCGCCATCATCGCGGTGACCTGTCAGGATGACACAAGATAAGGAGAGGACAATGAAGGTGTGGCACTTGCACCGACCCGACATTCAATAATCTTGATTTTAAACGAGATTGAATTGGAAGTACATATCACATATTTAAGCGCAGTGAGGGGATCCTTGAACCTTGAAGAATTAAATAATTAAACAGAAAAGGTTAGCATCAATTTTTGACAACTTCAGACATCTAAAAAAAAGCTCTCTGGATATTCCAGCACCAGCAGAAATCAGCGTGCGTGTGCAGTCTGCAAAAAGAAAAAGAAAGTTTAGGCAAGTCATACGTGCAAGTATATCAGCTTTCCCCAAACTACAACTTGCGCAAGCAGAGCTGCAGCATTCCACCTGATATTTTCAGACTCGACGATCTGTCAACACACTTGACATCTGTGTTTTTTTCTGTGCACCGGCATGCAATAATACTTGAAAAATTATAATAAAGTTTTATCTCTCTGCTCTTTGTTCTGTATTAACCTCCCTAGTTTGTGTAAGTTTGATTAAAATTTGACGAATCTTTGTAGCTTGCTTTTATCTCGTGAAATGTCCATATTTCTTCGTAGGTCTTTTCATACCGGCAAAGTGAGTGGACACTTTAGAAGGTAACCCATATGTTTTTTTGAGGGGGAGCAACTTGTTGACTTGTTCTCATCCTTATCAGCTGTAATTAAAAGATATGCACAGCGTATCATTAAATTTGAGAAGAGGAGGATATTCTTTTTTAACTTTCTCCTTATCACCAATTATCCAGTCAAATCAATTATGCTCAATTGCTCTTGTTCGGAGTGTAAGAATCACGAATCACATGTCCTCCAGCAGATGAACAGAGCTCGTTTGATTGATAAGCAAAAAATGTAAAAGTTTGGTAGAGATGATGAAGCCGGGTAGGAGCGTCAAGTAGGGCAATTGACATTAATAACGAATGCTAACAACTTAAGCGATAACCAACACAGATTTTTTGTTGATGTATATTTTCAGTGCGGTAGTTTACTCCCTGCTCGTTCCATTATTGAGACCTGCAGTTTGGCATTCTGGAACTGGTGCTTTGAGTATCCACACCTCCACCGTCGCTCAGACTCGATTCTTGTGTGAGATAGGCGTGTTCGAGAAGAATTTTTCGCCGAGAGTAAGTAGCTCGTTGCTTTCTGCTGGGAAACATTGGTGTCATCAACTAGCTGCGAAGAAATCATCAGTCATGGGGAAGGATAAGTGGTTAGGGAATGCGGATCCCAGTTCCTTTTCGAATCCAGGTAATACATAACACACTCCTGTTTCTGTAAGCTCATTGTAAACTGGGTGAATGTACAAATCTTCAAATTAAATTCCTTGTAAATAATTGTAGAGGATTTCCGAACTGAGCTGATTACTCTGAAATGGGCCCTTGATTTTGAAAAGAAGGCAATCTCTGGATCTGCCACTTACGACTTTGTCGTGCTTAACCCAAGCGCAAAGGAATTGGTAAAATGCTAACAGGTTTTATGTTATTTTACAGAGGAATAATTTTTGAGAAGATTTTAATGTTTGTATGTGTAAACTCGTTTCGATTCAGATATTAGACACTCGAGATATTGATGTTAGCAAAGTCACGTCGGCAGATGGTAAAGTACTAGCATTTAGTGTAGGACAAACCGTTTGCAGCTTTGGAGAACCTCTTAAAATTCAAGTTGGAGCGTTAGCTGCAGCTACCGGGTATAAGAATTAAGCACTTGATTACTAATTGATTACTAGTTTCTACCTATTGTTCCTAATATTCTTGGTTCGTATTTGCATTGTAGATCCGGGAATAAGTTGAAAATTGAGATTCAATACAAAACGACTTCAAAATGTTCGGGACTCCAGTGGTTGGATGCTATCCAAACTTCTGGGAAAAAGCATCCGTACGTATTTAGCCAGTGTCAGGTAAGGCCTTGCATTTATTTTGCTTTAATGAGGTTCATTCGTGCAAAAAAAAGAAATAATGACTGTTTGTATTTTGCTGATGTGTAGGCAATTCACGCCCGGTCCTTGATGCCTTGTCAGGACACACCCGGCGTCAAATCTGCCTACAACGCTGAAGTATCCGTCCCGAAGGACCTGCAAGCTTTAATGAGTGCTGTTCTCGTTGGTGAACCTCGAGTTGATGGAAACAATAAGGTGTATCGTTTTGAGCAGAAGATTCCCATTCCGAGTTACTTGACTGCGATTGCTGCTGGTGATATTGTCAGCAAAGAAATCGGGCCGAGATCAAGAGTTTGGGCTGAACGAGATACTGTGGATGCAGCAGCTTTCGAATTTAGCGACACTGAAAAGATGTTGAAGGCAGCTGAAAATTTATTTGGAAAGTAAGAATATGTTTGAACTTCGAACAATAATTAATGCTTCTAAATTCAAATTTAAAAGACTTGTCATCATATCCTGCGTTTTTATTACTTTGCAGGTACGTCTGGGGAATTTATGACATTCTGGTGCTACCTCCAAGCTTTCCATATGGCGGAATGGAGAACCCTTGCCTCACGTTTGCTACGCCCACTCTTTTGGCAGGTGATAAGTCGCTTGCCAACGTTATCGCCCATGAAATTGCTCACAGTTGGACTGGAAATCTTGTAACCAACAAAGACTGGCAAAGCTTCTGGTTAAACGAAGGATTCACTGTGTTTGCCGAAAGAAAAATTTTAGGGTCTCTTTACGGCGAAAAATTTCGGTATGATTAACACTTGCGTTAGAATCCACTTTTACGTTGTTCGTAGGGGGTGATTTTTAAAATTTATTATGTTTTTGAATGCCAATTAAAGCCAGTTTGCGTCCATTGGAGGTTGGGATTCATTAAGTGAACGAGTTCATGAGATGAAAACTGACAATCCGTTGACACAATTGGTTGTTGACTTGAATGGAGTAGATCCAGATGATGCGTTCAGCATAGTGCCTTATGAAAAAGGATACGCCTTTTTGTATTTCCTCGAGCAAAAAGTTGGAGGACCATGTAAGAAATTAATTACTCGCAAATTTTATCATCGTGTTATATATGTATTGGTTGACATAAATATTTCGGTGCTTTCTAGGTGTCTTCGAGCCATTTTTGCACCAATACATTCAAAATAACAGTTACAAGTCCATCGACACCGATGCATTTAAGACTGAGTTTACAAATTACTTCCAAGCAAAAGGACTTGGTGATACGTTGGCTGAGGTTGACTGGAATCTGTGGCTGCACACCCCGGGCATGCCACCAGTTAAACCAGAGTAAGAAAATAATTATTGTTCTAAATTGGAATATTTGAATATATTATGTTGCAATTTATCATATTTCTATTGTTTCGGACAGTTATGACCGAACTTTGGGAGAAGCATGCACCAATCTGAAAAACCGATGGGTTCAATGGGATTCATCTACTCCGGTGCCATTCCAGAAGTCGGACTTTGACTCTTTACTTCCTCTTCAGATGGAGCATTTTTTGCAGGAACTGTTGGATGGTAGCAGTTTGTCGTTGGCTAAAGTCCAAGCCATGGAGAAAGTATATGAAATGAATAACCGGAAAAACAGTGAGATTAGATTTCGGTAAGCTGAATTATATGAATTATTATAGCTTTCGTGTAAACCATGCTTTCGAAACTATAATTAATTTTTACTGCCTTATAGCTGGATTCGAATATGCATCCGTGCTAAATGGCCTGTCATTCTCCCACTGGCACTGAAAATGGTTAATGAGCAAGGCAGAATGAAATTTGTTCGACCGATCTACCGAGATCTTTATGCATGGGAAGAAATGCGTCCACAAGCTATTCTGAACTACAAAGAGAATTCAAAGTACATGATGCACGTTAGTGCCAAGATGCTGCTTAAGGATTTGCACATCAACTAAACAACTACGGAAGGACGATGATATCACAAAAAGTGTTATGAAATTCGAATACTTTTACATATTGAAAAATGTGTTACTATTTTCGGGATTATGAGCCGGTGCATAGTAAAAAAAACTCCTCTTCTACAGGTGCGTATATTCCGTTAACATTTTGTTCTTTATTTTTTTATTTATATATTCATCTTTCTACGTAAGAACACTCCAGGAAGAATTCACATATATAACGTCTAAGAAATCGGAATATTATAACAACGGTGATTAATGGAAGAAGAACTATTTCATCAAAAAATGTGTTGTTGTTGTTGGCATTGTCATCCACATTTATAACCACATTCAAATACCAATCTAGCAGTTTAATTAATTCTAGATTATTTTTTTAAACCTTCAACAGAGAAAAACAGATTATATATATGTTTTTTAAAGTATTCTACTCACCGGGATTTGTAAAGAGATATTTCATATGAAAACATTTTGTTTAACATTTAATAACAACGCAGAGAAAAAAACAACAAAAAATTGTTATAATAGTAGCACTATACTGGCACTGAGAAAGAAAAAAAACACGAAACTGTTGCCCTCTTTAAGATCATATATTCATCGTCATCATCAAGATGCGTGTGTGTCTTCGCCGTAAAGTATATCGTTCTCTACAAAATAGCAGACGCTTTACTAATTTTTAGTTTTGATTGATACACGTTGAGCAAAGGAAAAAACAAAAAAAAAGATTTCCGGAAGAGTTTACACGGTTCATTATTACAATATATGCGTATTTAAGTAAATCTCATTTTCCATTCCGAGCTTATATATTTATACCCTAAATTCAAGGATAACAATCGTCGTGACTTGGTGGTGTGTTGTAATTATATCCGTAAATGCGTTATCACCCGGTTTAAAATTGTATCTATATTCGTTTTTCTCGAGAGTACATTTCTTATATATACTTAGCTACTTTCCTTCATCTCGCTCGACTATACACAAGTGTTAAGAAAACTTATACTTTCAAAATGAAACGAAGAAAAAATTAATTCCTTTTATAATTATTATTACAATTTTTTTAACTAACCATCTTTTGTTTAGTCACACTACTCATCGACTACACATCAATCATATATTATAGCGTTCTCTCTCTCCTGACGTACACGGATTCTACGTGATGTTCTTTCATGAAACGCTCTCAAAAATGTAACGGTCACAGCTTCCTTCCATATTTTCTGGTACAAAATATTTTTTTACCATTTTACATTTAACGGAAATCTATGCAAACCGAGAAAAATTATGGCGCATTTATGCAACCATTTCTTGAGTGATGATGACTTAAAGCTTTACATAAACGCATATGTTATAGTTATAATAATTATGAGCTTAAATTTTTCTCTAAAATGAACATCTTGGATTCTGTGTGTTTTTTGGTACTAAACTATACATAAGAAAACTAAGATTATTATGTGTACGTTAGATAAATGCAATGTGTTTTGACACGTTGTCCTTTTCGTAAATATTTATATAATTGCTAGAAACTATAATATTGATTTTTTAAGTGATTTGATTAACGTCTCTACTACTCGTTTTTATATCCATCTCGCTGTGTTCCTACGTATTTTCTCTCTCGATCTATTATAACACAGACTATCTTCAAAAGTGGCTTATTAACTAGAAACTACTCATTTATGTGTATTCATTGGCATTCTTGATTGTTTGATAAGCGCTACAAGTGTAAATGTATAATTGTGAATGCTCGATTTATTTAATTATTTTATTTCAATGTATATTCGCTAAAAACCAGGCAGGCGTGCATACACACATCCGCTCGTGAATATATTTATATATATGCATCCCGTTTTCGTATATATTTATAATCTGCATTTTAATTATTCGTTTTAATTAATATTTACTATATATCCGTACTTTTTATTACATTTCGAGATATAGGTCTTTTAAATTTGATTACGTACACGGCAGAGATAGAGAGAAAAAACATTAAACACGTGTGAATACATTTAAAAGTTTAAGTTGCTTTGCGATCAATAATGGCTAGGCTAGTATTAATATTATCACAAAAATTCATGGACAAAAATCATCATTATTATTTTCTTGACGTGTGATTATTTAATTAGCTGCTACAAGGACTATAAGGACAGGAAAGGTGTTTTTTATTTGGTGCAGTGAAATATATCTTCGCTTAAGCTATATAGCGCGTTGATTATGTTTAATATGTACATAAAATTTGAATTGATTGCTTTCTCAGAACGATTATTTTTCACTTAATTTTTACACACGATATATACTTCATAAGTTTGTTTAAAGATTTCATCAGCTTAATTAAAGCTTACAACATTTCCGTAAACCACTCGAATATATAATCCTAATCCTTGTGGAGCCTAACCTTAAACTCTTTTATAACCTATATGAATTGTACGTCCGCCTCGATCATCATCATCCTGGATTCCTGTCTATATTTAAGGTAATTTATTTATGTAGCCTCTAACTTGAAAATTCTTCAACAGCAGCACATTTTTCGTCGCGAACATCGCAGGATCATAATAATATTTCACCAGAAGATTTATAATAATAATAAATTGTAACTCAATATGCATTTATATCGTATTTATAGGCACTTGTTTTCACACTTACAGACTACAAAAAACTGGCTGAAAAATAACGACTTTTTTCTATATACTTCATTATATAAACTCGTAGAGAGTGACGCAAATATATAGGTTTCTAGCATTTAGAAAACAAAATTAATGAAAATGCTTCATTTGATAGTGAAAGAAAAGATAATTTTTTTGCTGTACTCCGCTTGGATTGTTATAGTTGGTTTTTTATACTTTTTTTAAATGACTCATTTAAGGTTCTTTTTGTAAAAAAAAAATTATTTATTACTGCTGAGCACTCATCGCAGCTGCCGTTGCTGCAGCGGTCGCAGCAGTGTTTGAAGTTGCCTGCTGCATTTGAAGCTCGAACTCACGCATTTGAACTGCAGCTTCAACAAGAAGTGAGAAGGGGTGGTAGTTGACTCCATTGTACGAACTTTGATGGTGGTGAGTGCCCTTGCCTTGATGGTGAAATGGGACATTCGATGAGATTACGTTATTATTATTATTATTGGATTTGTCCTGAGTACTCTTCGTGTTATTTCCGACTGATGAGTTATTGTTGTCGTGCTTCACAATGTTCACGGCCATGTTCACCGTCGTCGTCGTTGTGTTTGAGGTTGGCTGGCTCTCCTTTTTCAGATCGGTTAGTAGCGGTGACAAAGAACTGACTTTGACTTTATTACTGCTTATTGGCTTATCAAGAACGAACTGGTGATGATGGGTGGTTGTTGGTAACGACTCGCCAGACGAGCTGTCCGACTTGGAAGCTGTCGCTGCGTACGCCTGAAGAATTCGACGCTTTTTGTGCCGGTACTGGTAATGATGGTCATCGCTACTACTACTGCTATTGCTACTGCTATCGCTTGATAACCCATCGTTGCTACTGTGCTGCTGCTGCTTCGGCTGAGGTAACGTCGTGGAAGATGAGGATGATGAAGACGCTTTACTCGAGTTGCTGCTGCCCTGCATTTGAAAGTGGTGACGACGACGGTTTGTCGTCCTCCTCGAAATCGTGAACTGCTGTGGGTCTTGACCTTCGCTTAGAATCATTTCAGGGAGAATCCGACGACGAGCGTTTATGAACCAGTTGCACACCTGCGGGAAATCAAGAATGCACATATACTTTCGAAATTAAATGAAATTCGTATGCTTGAGTTAGAAATGTGTGAGAAATAATTACCTGAAGTAACGATAATTTGGCCTGTTTGGACAACTCGATTTTCTCGCTTTCACTCGGGTAGGCGTTGTACCTGTGGTCGTACAGCCACTGGGTCAAGAGCGTCACCGACTCCTTGGGCAAGGTGCCCCGCTTCTTCCGCTCCAACGGCTCTTTCGAAGGGGAAGACGATTTGAGGTCATTGTCATCTGACGCACTCATTCCTGGAACACCGGACGCCAGCTCAGATGCCATCGGGATGTCAGCGTCTGAGCTGTAGCACATGTCTTCCCCATCGTCCGTGCTGCTCGATGTTGTGTAGTGCTGCGGAAGGGCTTGACGAGGAGACGCTGTTTTCGGATTAAATAAATTAAATATTACCATTAAGCATATAGTTACAATAAACATTTGAGATTCATGTATATGGTGCAAAGTTCGGGGGATTAGCAATATATTTGTGTTATTAGAGTGTACATTTAAGACTAGAGAATTAAATTTAACGTAAACAAATTTGTAAGATGGGGGAAAATGGTCTTGTCGCATATCATTTATAGTCTAGAGTTCACATTGGTTTACGAATTTTCAATTTGTTTTTTCAGGAATTAGCCAGAAAACACCCAAACCCTGTGCAAAAATACATGAAAGCGTTTGTCAGTTCATGAGAGGGACGAATTTAAGAAAGCATATAAGCTTGCAACTAACTTCAGGACATATAAGCGTGTGTGGCTTATAGTGTCCAAAAACTAAGGTTAATTGCGCCTGCGTCAAGCTGACATTCTTTGTCCGGGCGTCTTTCTCGGGATAATTATTGTTGTTCGAACAAGGAACATAGAGAATTGCCCAGTTCACCGCATAATCCCATATAATCGACGTCCGCATGCATTTTCATAAGTGCTTAAAATGTGAATGATTATTATCATCATCATTCGGACGAGCATGCAGTTAAACTATATACTGGGCAAATAGTTAGTGCGAACGAAACTCACGCATACATTTTTACAATCCCATAAGAAAATCGCTTTCGTTTTTAACGCGACTGCTGAGTCGATAATAAAGGCCGGGCTCATGCACACCGCATTCCGCAGACCTAATTAGATTCTGTAAAAAAAATCTTCTCCTCTCGTTTTAAAAATGTGCTCTCTTAAAAAAGAATTTGTTCATTCTTATTCGTCTTCCTTAAACAACTTCTCTTCTCTTGAAACGAGAAATTATGATTGCAAATGTAGGTAAATAGTATAAGTGCGGTGCTAATATATGCGCTGTCGTGTTGCACACCGTTTCTTTTCCAATGATGTTGGTCTATCGTGATCTCTCTTGAGACTTGTGTCTGAAAATTTGAAACAGTGCATACCCATATAATAATATATAACACAACTGCCAAGGAATCCAGGAAAAAAGTATCATATCGTAAAGTATTGAGAGAGAGAGAACGTCAGTGTGAGGAGACGTTTCGTAGTGGTATTTAAATATGTGGTAATTTTTCATGAGATGATGCTCCTCCACTCTTCTCTCTGCTTGACACAAGAGACTTTTTGCTTCGCTCCGGTTTGAGTTGGCACACACTCTTCAAGGATATACGCTGTATAATGTGTCGTAATGTGTTTTACCTTTAACACTCTCCATCTAATTCAGGAACACACGAGTTTAGCACCAAACTAAATTAACTTGTCAAAAAAGGATTTTCAACGGAGATAATATATGAAATCAATATTCATGGATGGAGGATATATAGTATCTGGCGAGGACGAGCGAGCATTATAGACTTTCAAACATCCAGTCGAGTAATGTGTGAAGACATGTTTTTTTCGCCTAAAGTTTATGACTGCGTCGCTTTTTTAAAAAACCAAGTGTAAAATGGCATTGTTCCTATTTTGGGTTACATAAATATGTGCAGACAAAAGCATATTTCGCAGCCGCTAATACATCATCGGTGCTGCTGGTGAGAAAAAAACCCCAATAGAAGCACACGACGGGGAAAAAGTTTTTGGACACACGGCGTGGTTAAAAAACTGCTGAAAAAAACTGCATCCATATCTCTTCTGACATTTCTGCCTGCCTTTTTTGTACTGAAACGTCAAAAGTGTTGAAAAAAACGCAGAGAGTGTGCCAAAAAGACATGGAGATCGATTACGATAAAGAATGGAATTCCACGATATATTTTGTACGTATGAAAACACACACCAGCCAGACAAAACGAGCAGAGAAAGCATCACAAATATGTGGAGCTACAAAATATTATGTAGTTGTGACCTATTTTCTCTGGCTATATGGCGGTTACACAAAATGCATATGAAAACGGTAACAGATACAATTTAATTCGGATCAGTACGTGTGTGTGGGCACCATACTCAATTTCACGTGATCTGATTCACAAAAGAATTTCCATTTCGCCATAAGAAACATTTTTCAAGTTTTTCGTGTCATCATCATTCGCATGGAGGTAGGATATGCCGTGAAAGTTTGTTAGTTGGAGAGAGTCTATAAACATATAGGAAGCCGGAAATAATCAGCGTGAAGAATTGAGAGAAATGACAGACAGGGGCAGAGAAAACAAGCAGAGAGAAAAGGAGAAGACAAAAACCTGTCGAATGCCACTCTTCGGGGTTTCCGAATACAATAACGCTCACACAAGCTTAATACCAAAACCAACAATACCGAAATGCCAAGGGATGATAGGAAACTATACACAAATACATAGTATTGATGCTATATACTCTAGCTTGCATGCAGTTCATCCACAAGAGTTCCAATACAAGAAAATAAACGGCTACAAAACAGCCAGATCTATTTTTACTGTTGTCGGGTTCTCTCTAAAACCCGTTTCAAGAAACAGAATCTCTCTCGCTGTCTCGTCTTTTGTGCCGGAGTAGTACTAATCTCGCCAAATATTCATGACGGGAGAAGGTGGAATACATTATATCATCCATACGCGTTTTATTCCCAAACAAAAACTTTTACTCTTTTAACACGCTTCCTCGTACACTTTGTGTCGAAACGTCAGTGTCGAACCCAAAGTTTGTTTTTTATCTAAAAGTTTCTACGGGTTCAACTATCGATAATGTACTGAAGCAAAAATCTGTCACAAAAAAACCCCAACATGTACGTGGATCCTTTTATTTAGCATCTTATGGAAAACCTTTCAGCAACCGTTAAATAACTTGTATGAAAACTAAAGTGTATGTATACGCAAAAGTCACTTGTTCTGATTATAACATCGCCGCTCCAAAAACAAAACTCTTCAAAACTCTCGTATCAAAATGCATTAAATGCAAATACGCATATCTAGTGCGAAAAATTGACTTTTTTTTAAAGAAATCTCATTTAGCACTCAACGCTTCTCCACGTTTAACGATGATGAATGAAAGGGAATAATTGACAAAGCATGTGAATATACAAGTTGAGTGGTAAACATGAGTATTAACTCTTTTTTGACAGGTCGTTTTTTTCTTCCCCATTTCCCCGTATATGTAAAAACCTTTCAAATCGATTCCGGCACACACGGATCGAAAAACAGGCGTGGATATACGGTATTTCAGACCTAGAGCAGAGCAAGCCATAATATATATCGTTGTTGTGAGACTTTCTCGCTGAGTACAAGCGTGTTCTTACCACGGTTTCTGGAAAAACACACACCGTCGTATACCAAAAAGAAAACTCGCCGAAATAAGTGACGTCTGAAAGCCGATTTCTCCAACAACTTTGCAAGAGGAGCATTCCATCAGAAAATGTCAAAAATTGCATTAATGCTCACAGAACTCGTGTATGCATTCGAAACCTAGGTTCACGTTTTATTTTTGGAGTAGAATGACTAGAGTAACCCTGACTTGATACACACACACAAAAAACTTTCTTCCTTTTTATTGCCACTTATATGCATAGTGTGTGCATAGCTCCGACTGTTACGTTCATATATGTTGACTGTTTATGCTCTGAAATGTATTTTTTGTGCTAGTACCAGTTTGAGCCTGAACCGCCAGTAGAATTCCATTTGGAATAATAATAAAGATAAACGTCGAGTCAAAATAGCAGGGTGAAATTAAATGCGTGTGTCCTATGTGGCCTATGTTCCAAACAATTCCTGTGTGTGTGCAGATGCATATATATCATTGTTCCACCTCCCAAAAAATACAATAACGATCATCATCACGACGATTGTGCCATGCTGACAAGGCAAGGTCGTCTCATTTATATTTGTTCCACGATTCTCTTGCAAATTCACATTTCATCACGATTATAATACGATATACATATCATATAGTATTTTGATTCAATCAGTCGCTGATTGATCCAGTTTAATACAATAGTGTACAACTACGAAGAACAATGCGATCATGTTATTATAATATTATTACAAAAAGGATATATTTGATATGGGCTGATAATGATTATACGAGTGCGATATACATTCGCCTGCATACATATACACGCATATTTCGCGTTACAGTGTTCATAGTACACGTCTACGTCATGAAAGAGACCTCAACCTTCAGACCTAACACAAAAGACGATGCGCTCGTACACTACCAAAAGCGTTACGCTATAATTTAATGTGATCGAGTGTGTGTGCATTCCCAAAATAAAATTCCATAATGTTGCTAAAAATCCTGACATACGTTTTGGTGCTGTATATGATCCGTTTCTACTCAAAAGTAACATGAGACTCGCCTTCATTTCGATCATGACGGTGTGTTCGTAGCATATCAAAATAATAATACGATATTATTATGCGTTTGCAATATCCACACGTAATGTAAACCACGCTCAGATGAGGCTTCACTTTTTCCTCTGACATTTTGCTGGTCTTTGTGTTTGCACATATACTACACCACGCAAAGAGGATGCTATGGATGATGGAGGAAGGGCAGAATATATATAGCCTTGAAGTTTTGCCTTGACTTGACAAGTACAAACCCAAAAACCAGTCACACTCTCAACATTGGAATGTGTGTGGATGTGTATGTGCTTTTGTGTGAATATGTATTCAGACATACAAAAAACGCATTAAGTTAGGTGCAAAAAAGTGAAATATAAAATGATTATCTATGTTTTTAGTGATATGATAGTAAAGAGATTTAACATTCATGCGTGTCCGTATATGTGTGCATCTATATACATACACACGTGACTCGCCATGAATGAACGAATTGGTATTTATAATATATTCGCAGCAGCTCACAAAGTCAGTCGTCACGAAGAAGAAGTTGTGTGCATGAAGAGCTTCTTTTGTTCGCATCTAATCAGCTTTAAGAGCAACCATAATTATATTTTTGCAACCTGAAACTTGTCCAGAAGATGATTTGTTCAAAAGATACTCGCTCACACAAAATACGAACGCTCAAGGTCCATATAAGTCGAACATTGTATCAGGTTGCGTATATAAACTATATACACCAACCTACATTCCAGGTTTATATTTATCATTATACTCGACTGTCATGAGAGAGTTTGCACTGGGTGCTTCACTTCATATACTGCTTTTTTTGTGTGAGCCATTACACAACTTAAAGCTCACACACAGAGTGCATACCATCACATTTTAAAACATATTTATAATATGTACCTTTACATGAGCTCCTTTTTTGCAGAGAAAAAACAGGACCAATAAGGAAGAGAAAATTGTAATATTATTGCTCAACAACATAGACATTCAGGGTCATCCGAGTACTAAATCCTTCTCTCTGAGCTGCTCAACTTTTATGCTTTGCTGCTGCTGTTTCGTCATCGTTTATATCGCATCATCTTCTCTCGCTCTCCTGTCAAAAGCTAAAGTAGGAGAGCATGTAACAAGCTTTTCGCAAAAATCTCTCCTTTTTTCTCTACTGCGTAAGTTTGGGCACACGACGAGTACGTGTGTAGGTAGGTTGGCTCAAGTACATATTATATGTGCCCCACACACAATGCAGGTACGAACAACTTTTAATTTGCTCGTTGTGTATGAATCTTCCATGAAGTGGCACACATTTCTTTGATAGAAATCACGCTGCTTGCATTAACTGCCAAAACATGATGATGCCAACGCAAGAAAAAACCTGAAATGACCTAAAGAAACAGATTCTTGTTCTCCAGAGCATTCTATACACTGCTGCCACGGCTAAAAGTACGCAACAAACTTTGTATGTATTACATTGTGTACTACCTATATGCTTGCTACTACTCTGTAATACATAACCTCGAAATATCTGAGGAAAAGTGCACGAATGAATATTTTCTCGTGTGCAATTTTCGAGTGCACACTTACTCGATACTAAAAGACACTAAGCGTAAGACACGATGTGTATCAGGAAAAAATAAAAGATGTTTCATGGCCACGGTTGGATTAGCTGATGCTATTTCTTAATTAACTGGCAGAAGATTCTTTTCAATCGCGTCGGGGGGATATCTCTGTATAATACCGCGCATTAACCTCCATCCAGAAATGTGAACTCGTTTTTGTGTGTGTTCTCTCTTCTGGCATGAGACAATGTACTTAATTTAACTGCACCGTTTCATCACTCATCGCAAAAAGACGAAACAGTGCTAATCGCTCATTCAATTACGGGTGCATATTATGAAAACCAGTACAAAAAGTCAAGCGCCTATACAAACGTATTAATCACTTGTTTCCTTTGAATATATACTGTATGTATGATAGACGAATATAAAAGAGTTATTATCACGTTGTTCATCTTTTTATTATTAAATCACACGACGACGACGAGACAAGGTCCACTATTGAACAAGAACCTATATAATACGATGCACCTTGCACCTCACCTTTTCTTTAATAGACAGCGAAGGTTATCCGTGACCGTGATTATGCATTTCTTTCGTGTGTACTCCACAAGGATGCTACTCTCATAACCTTTAAAAAAACACTATTGTGAGAAACCTGATTGCGGCAGAGAACGTTATGTTACACAAAACTTTAGTGACTGAATATATGCTTAATACACGTACAAAGTAAGCAGGTGAGCATGAGTGAAAATGGATTTTTTTATTATTTGGACTTTGCAGTAGTAGCGGTTGTGGTCCACGCCCATGTTTCTATACACATAATAATGTAGTCGCGTATATCCTATTGGACATATATGCAGAATATACAAATATATTCGTACAAATTACACCTTCACAAACTCGATCAGAGGCATTGAATTAGGAGAGACTGGGTTGGTTGGTGCGCTGTGGAGGGACATACTATTTTCCATCTGTCAAAAGTTGACAGAAAAGCCTACGTTCAATAACAAACAAGAATGAAAAAACCTGTATATTCAGATTTATCAACAAGGATGTGATGATGGTTGCAGAGATGCAGACCACGGATAAAACGATCCTATATTTGAGCATTGAACTATCTAAAAAATCGAATGAACACAGTAGTCGGTTCAAAAATCGTAGATGACGATTTTTCTGCTTATGTCAAATATATAAAACTCGTATTTGTTGAGTGTTTTTTCTCGGCAACTATGTATATTCGTGCATTCCGTTTCTATAATTTCAAGAGTTGCTTTTTATAGGATGATGCTGAGATGCCGTTTAATGACACAATCAAATAAATAACGATCCTCACACAGCCCGGTTTAATCGTTTGACGTTTTATACTTAAGGCCAAAAGAAATCTCATATATTCCAACTCAATCTTGCGAGGTTAAAGAACAGCATATACGAGAAATTCGTTCATGTGTATTCGAGATGTGCCAAATTCAATACATTTCTTTAATCGTGTACGCAAGGTTTAATACAAAAAGTCTGGTAAAGAAACACAACAGAAAATAGTTCTGTTCAAAACATTTTTTTTTGCATCAAATAAAATCCCAGATCAAACAAGAAAGCATATATATGCACAAAAATCAGCGTCGTTTCTCCTCGTCTGAACTCGTACACAGGAAAAAAGTAAATGAGCCGACGACGACGAAAACATATATAATGTTTGGCATCATCTACTAATCTCGAGTATAAAACAGACGATTATACTTTGATACATATATTTGCAACCGTGAGTGAGTGATATTGTGTATACACCACCACCACCTCATCTGCTGTAATCTAAAAAAAAGAACATCATCCGAATACATCATCGTATATAGCACTTGTGCCAAGTGAACCGCGGGGAAATGTCACCAAAAGATGTTAGCGGAGAGTAAAATGCGTCAAACGACATGTGTACACCAAGTACTGCATACGCAGACTTGTGTAAAGATCTTCGTGTCTCTTATTTAAAAAACGATCCATATATTCAACATATATATTCATTGCGCAACCAGAAATGTTCATACAAAATGTACACACTATGTTTGTTTCACGTGAAAACATAAGTTTAAGTCTGTGCCTACAATAATATAACACGATGTAGGTTTGTTGGAGAAAATCCACTTGAAGGCTTATGCATATGGTTCATTTGAAGACGATCATCATCACACACTCGAGGAATATACGTTTCTTCTGTTATTACTCTTAAGCTGTCCTGCATTAACCCCATACATTATCTGTGAATCTTTGCGACTTATTTTTGGGTTGTTTGGTAATTCAAAAAAATGTATCATGATCTCAAATCGGATTAAATGGAGTAAAATTGGGGCTGGGGTGAGATAAAACAGATTAGATCGTTCTCTGAGGAAAATTAGAGAGAGGAAAGAGCGTATGGCTTGTTGCCACTTGTACGATGACAGAATGTTTAGGACGCTAAAAGCTATGTTGTTTGGTCGGTGTGTTATATAAAGACGATGAGGTCATGGAATATATAGACTCAATATCATTTCATATATATAAAGTAACATACGCGAGACGCAAGCCACTTGACGCATTTATTAAAGAGCGAGGAGCAGAAAAGTCAGAAAAAAGTAAACAAGCTCTCATTCCCAATTTTGCTACATCCAAACTATTCAGCAGCCATCTCGTATTTTCAAGTACACGTATATGCGGTGCTCAAAATGAGTTGAGAAATTCAAGAAAAGATGCAAAATAATATAAATGTCAAAGCAGCGTATATGCAAGCATGTTTTTAAAAGGATCCGTCGTGTAATGTGGAACCCAAACGTTTAACTATTACCTAAATCAGAGTCGTCGGTGGCTGCCTGCGGTTATATAAAAATAGAGACAAAAAAATGTTCGCAAGAGTAAAATGCATATGTATCCTGATTGTTGTGTTTTTTGATCTTCTACTTTTGATGCGCATTTTTACTCTTTTCACGGACACAACGAAATCATTACGTCATAGAAAAAAACTGGGATCCAAGAAAATATTATGTAAACAAAAATCGAGATTCCATGTTCTTAGGATCGTTTTAGATTCATTTTTTTATTCTTGATTCTTAGGGACTTCAAGAACCGACGTACTGTCACGAGATGATACTTTGTGCGAGTTGATCACAAACACATGAGATTCGGATCGTAATCTCAAGAGAAAAGTTTTTTGTCTTTTCGAATTGATTTCCAGAGGATAAGCTACAAATTACAAACCATGCGACTTCATCCAAACCCCCTGACAATATATTAGGCCTTCATATGTATAACGCTTGTATATTGTTTAAGGTTGGCAAATTTATGAAAATCGAGTGTGGTTGCAAGGCATAACTCACGTAATACACTTGGGTGGATGCATGTTCGCTAATGGGATCGCATATATATCGACTAGTGCTGAAGTATATGTGAAAAATCTATATAATCTTGCTCGAAAGAGTAGCGAAGGAAGCAGTAAAAATAGTTGAGCATGTATGCACGCAAAACTTCTTTTTTTTGGGAACCCATGGTCGTCGCAGAAAGAAGAAGAACACACCGATGAGAGGAGAGACGAGAAGCTGAGCCTCGCCTAGCCCGAGCCTAGGTCTCTGCTGCTGACGGTGGTGTGTGTGTGTGCGAGAGGAGCAACAACAAATCGACCGACCATCTCTCTCCTCTCTCTCTCCCAAGAAGAGTTTTGCGAATGTAGGCCAGGGTCTTTTTCTCTATATAACTTTGCAAAGTCGTTTTCACTTTGTATGAATTATATATCAAAATCCAGTCTTATGGGTTTGAAATGCATGTATACATGCTCGTAATAATATATAGTTTCTTTTTGGCCTTAGCCGCAGCATTATAGATCCTGACTCAATCTTCCTTGCTGCTCCTATGCTCTCCATTCTCTCTGGTTTTCAGCAAATCGCGCTGCTGCTGCAGAGGAGAGAAATAATAAAACCTTCAAGCCTAGTAGCTCGCTGTACTCGCGCTGTACACACCGTTTTTGTACGTCGCGACGCTATGTAACACATTCTTAATAAACATTATACAACATTCCCACGTATAAGCTTTGCAGCAGCAGCGTCGTCGTGCCTAGCCCACAGCGAACAATGTTCTCCAAAACAAAAGTGTTAAAATCACATGCAAACCATAAATGCACACGTTTGGGTATATACTGACAGTTCGCTCCTATATTTCGTGACAGACAAGGGAAGAAGAAGCTCGATTGTCAAAAGGGGAAAAATATATATAAAATGCCGAGGGAGTGAACATTCTCCAAGAGCAAAACCTTCTAGCGAGAGAGGGATGAGACCATTGTTTTGTGCGAAAGTGGAAATCATTTTCCTTTCAACAGTATAAATATATGCATATGTGTTTTTTCCCTTTCAGTCTCCACGTTAAACTCTCTTAACGACATAATAACACTAAAAAAACGTGTGCTTGTA
Source organism: Heteromurus nitidus (assembly GCA_034687055.1). Lineage (NCBI taxonomy): Eukaryota > Metazoa > Arthropoda > Collembola > Entomobryomorpha > Entomobryidae > Heteromurus > Heteromurus nitidus. The sequence goes on from JAQFZW010000330.1 coordinate 67,344, forward strand.
TACGCATACGTTAGCACACCGTATAATCAACTAGCACATGTTAATGTGTGCATATATGAGTATTGGTGTATCGTACACTCACGTAATAGCACAAAAAAGCACAAAAAAAGCACATGTACTTAAACCGCGTGATAAAGGAGTTACGTACCAAAACAGGCAAACGAAACTCGACAGCACTTTGCATATAAACAATGCATTCCTGATTAGCAAAAGTTTTTTCTAGCACAATAATAACGAACGTCTGAGAGCGTGTGTGTTTAAGATTCAGTAAACGACTGTGTTTGGAGAGAGAGCACATGACTGCATATGCATTCACGTCATTATGTTGCATCACACCAGCGAATACTCGTTTAGTGTTCTCCTTTGTTTCGTTGATGAGACTATATAAGATGCTTGAAATTCATGTAGGTTAGCATCCTCAAATATCACCTCCATCGAGTTAATGGAGTCTGTCTCCTAATTAACAAATGGTGTTGGTTAATTACGCTGTTCTATAGCACGCACTTAGGCTCGTCACCAAAAATATATAACTCAACTTGTTTATCATGATTACATAATGAGGTATATATAATATAAAAAATATCTATATGACAAACACGTTCGTTCGTTCGTCAAAATATATATATTTTGTAGGAAGACATCAGAACGAAAACGACACAATCAAATAGAGGCAAAAGCTATTTGATAAGAAAGAAAACGCGCAGAAAAAAAGCGTCACACACACATTTACTCGGCACACGCTTCTCGTTTATGCCCGACCCTAGCGCAACGCATTCCTTATCGTTTCTTCCAAGATAATAAAAGAAACAACCTAAAAAATGATAACAAAGATATATTCGTGGTCGTCGTCGTCGTCGCGGGGTGAAGTGCTTTGCAGCGTGGCCTTGCGATGTACATGAGACATATCATTTATCGTAAACCGAGTTGATCCAAAAAGTTATCTCACTCACACAAGTATTTCGAGAGTGCAAAATCTCTCGCTGGTGGCGAATTCGCGAATAAATAAAAGCATATGTATTTTAAAGCCATGATGATCATTATCGCTGTACCGTGAACAAGTTTGCTGTGTGACTACTGGATTCATCATGGGTGTATATATCCGATAATATGTACTCGATTCCTATAACTTTTGAATGGAATGAATCGCCCAATCTTAACACGAATGCTGTTCCATACATTTTAGCATGTTGAGCTAGCATTCTCTCCAAGCATTTAAACCCTGGGATGAAAACCAGACAGGACAACCTTGCAACGTCAGAGAATGAGAGAGAGAGGAAAACAAACGAGAAGCAGTTGTAGAATGTGTGAGTAGTTTTTTGAGTAAATAAAATGTAGTGTGGAAAAATAAATTGTTGCTCTTTTCTACTGCGACGCTCCTTCTTCATCTTCACCCACTTTTCGTTTCACATTTTTTTTGCTCGTAACTTATGCCCAGTATACTTCTGCAGTACACATCAAAGCTCAAAATACATAACATTTATTGAATTAACACATGCACTTGTTCTTGTTATTTGAGTGTGTGTATTTTTCCCATTTTATTTACTCTCGGGTTCATCCGTACCTTGCTCTGCCAACCATGATCATTAGATTGTGCGTATATATGAAAAGATGCAAAAAAAATTATGGGAAAATACTGGGCAGTTGATTTTGTTGTTAAAATTATGCACACACTAAATAATATGCACCTCTTCGATCTGAAAAGGAAACGAGATGGGCGAAATGAAAAACAAGATTATATAGCAGCTTAGCCAGATGCCATGTTCGTTTGCCATTCCCAAGATGACTACTTTTTCTCTCTCGCCTTATCATTGTAAACCTTTTGTTGTGGTTTTAACTGCGAAATATGATTCGTTGTTCACTTATTTTAGGATAACACAACTTGGAAGACGAAGGGTGCATATCAAAAAGGAGTTTTGTTGCACATACTTTTTTATGACCATATAGCCGAGTGTCCACCGGATATTCTTTGTCTTCATTATTGCGTACTTAAAAAAAAGCATATCACGTTGTCGGCATATTCTCTCAGGATCATGTTACTTGAGCATATTCACCACGCAGTTAAGTGACGTTTTTGGAGATCATGAGCAAATATATATAAAAACTAGTTAGTTAATGGCGTGACGTTAAAAGTACAAATAAAATATACTCCTGTAGTAAAGGGGCGTTATGAGATTGTTTGAAACATTTCGAAAACTGCATGTGACAAAAGCGCTCATTTTAAAAACTGATGAAATATGATGACATGATGACTGTAAATAAAAATATTTCTCACAACTGATTACATTTTGCATTTCTCGCTTTTGTACATCCTGTTTTTTACCTTTTCATCCAATTTCGCAATGATTTCTTCGACAATCTCGTCACCAATGGCCCTTTTAAGGGCCCCATCGACACTGGATAAGACTCCAGATCTGCAACTGGCGCAATTGAAGCATCTCCTCCTGTTACCCGAGCTATCTGCAAAACACGACCGGGTGGAAATTGCTGGAAAGATTTTCGAAGCAATTAAGAAGGGAGACATGGCCCCCTTCTATGAAGACCTGATCAGAGACGTTAATAATCCAGTGGTTGGTCGTTTGTCCGAAGAAACTGTCGCCACAATGAAGCAGCGAAATGTGGAGAAGCTCCAGGAATTTGATGCCCTCATTGAAGATGCGGAGAAGAACTTGATGGAGATGGAAGTTCGAGAAAACAACTTGAAGAAAGCCGAGTACTTGTGTAGAATCGGAAATAAGGATGAAGCATTGGCAGCTCTGAGGAATACTTATGATAAGACCGGGGCATTGGCCCAGAATGTGGATATCTTGTTCAATCAGATTCGGATTGGATTGTTTTATATGGATCATGATGTTATCTCGAGGAACATTGACAAGGCGAAGATTCTGATCGAGGAAGGAGGTGATTGCGAGAGAAGGAATAGGCTGAAAGTTTATCAGGTGAGTTTTGAATAAAACTAACAAAATTGAATCAAACCCCACGAGTCAGTTAAGTAAAAGTGCAGAATGCAATTTTCACACGTTTATTCCCTCGTTTGTTTGTATTCACAGGGAATGTATGCGATGGCTAGTCGAGATTTCAAGAGGGCAGCTGACCTTTTTCTGGAAACCATTTCCACCTTCACGTCTTATGAGCTAATGGACTACGTCGATTTCGTCAAGTATACAGTGATTGTAAGCATGTTTGCTTTGCCACGGAATGATCTAAAGGAAAAGGTAATTAAAGTAGCTGAAATTCAAGAAGTTCTACATTCACAACCTGCTCTGCAAGCGATCGCGATGTGCCTGTGTGAGCGCGAGTATGGAGACTTCTTTAAGAGGCTGGCGGAAGTTGAAACGGTATGTGTTTGGAATTAAAAGCTGCATTAATGTAATTATGTAAAAAATGATCACTGTTGTAATACTGAATTCATCTTAACGTAATAGGAGCTGAAAGAAGACCGTCTCCTTTCACCTCATTCCGGCTATTATGTCCGAGAGATGAGATTGAAGTATGAGAAGAAGACGATGCAGGA